>JAOEHY010017857.1:0-16524 GCA_025447955.1 Psilopsiagon aurifrons | reverse complement strand
GGCAGTGTTCAAGGCCAGGTTGGACAGAGCCTTGGGTGGCATGGTTTAGTGGGAGGTGTCCCTGCCCATGGCAGGGGCGTTGGAAATAGATGATCTTAAAGTCCTTTCCAACCCTAATTATTCCATGATTCTATGATTCTAATGAGTCTGGTTTAAGCATTTTAAGCTACTCCTCTGCTACGGCTCAACTTTAAAAAAAAAAAAAAAATCAAAAAATATCAGTATTTGGATTCAGTTCAACACAGCAATATTTACAAAGTAAAAAGAGTTCTGTTAGGAAAGAGGAACCCAATATTTGTCATGAAAGAACTACAGCCTTATGTGGAGAGCTTTCACTTGGTATGTGGAAGACACAGCTTCAAGTCTGCTCCTCCTACTTTGAACCAGATGAACAGCCAAGTAACTGGACTATAGTCAAATGACTGAGCTATTCATAATTCTGACAAAAAAAAAAAACCAACCACCAACAGAGAAAATCAACCCAAAACCATCCTGTAACGAATAATGTTTCTTGGTGTTTTCCAATTAAAAACTTCCAATTAAGCACTGGCCCAAACTACAAAACCTGGAAAAGAAATCTACGGGTAAAGAAGGGCAGTGAGTAAGCAGACTCTGACAATAACATTGATTTAAATGTCAGTGAAATCAATTGAAGAGTTCAACACAACATCAGTTTGTTCAGCAAATGTTATTTCCCCTTTTTACCTTCACCCTCTTGTAGAGCTTTTTGATCACCTACAGCTTCAGGAACCAACTTAGCATAGGAGTGTTTTTCAGTGGAATCAAACTTCACAGTATCAAAGTATACAGATCCATTGGACACATACCTGAAAAGTTAAAGATTATTATTTAGCTAACTTTCTACAAAGACTTAACTGAATTTTATCCCAGAAATCACTGTGTTAAACTTGCATTCTGTAGTGAAACCACACACAGTATGGTACTGCTCAGTACTCTAAAGATGAATTAGGTGAGCCTAAGTTTTAAGGCCTTACCATAAAGACTTTAGCCAGATCATCGAAAGTCATAATAAAATTGATCACAGGGAAAACAACTAACATCTTTCTTGTTAAACTCTTATGAGCTGAGACATGAAATTACACTCCCAAGAGAAGAAATATTTACAATACCTCTGACCTTTTTTTGCATGTATTATATTTTGCAATAACATAGTATGATTCTATGACAGTCCATTTTGTCCTCCTTTACTCTGTTAATTTTGTCCTTCAACAGCCGTAATAAAAACTGACACTAAAGTAAGTTTCAGCACCACCACGAATGCTGATAATTCACTGCAAAAAATGCAATGCACCCACCCCTGTTTGGGGTTTTGTGGGGGTTTTTTGTTTGTTTTTTTCTTTTTGTTCTGGTTGTTTTTTTGAAGAAAACTTTAAAATGTAGGTTTAAAAGGAAGAACATGCAAGTGCAATTATGGCAGCCTGAACCACAGTTTGCTTTATTCGCAATTAAAAATACATCCATATCAGGGGAAAAAAAAAGAAAGAGAGAACTCAAAAATTTCACAGGCAAATCTAACATGATACCCAGGAACTTCTAGAGTATTAGCTTGATCTTCACAAATATTAGACAATGGCAGAAAAAGAGTTCATGATTACTTAAAAAAACAAAAAAAACAGATTACGTTATTTACAACTGAGTTCTAGGCATCTGGTGAGGCATAAGTTTTTGAAACCCCTTTCTGAACGCCAAGAGTCAAATATGGTTCAAGAGAATGGAACTTTGACTATTTATTTTAATGAATGAGGATTTCTCCCTATAAATTTAAGAACCTAACTTCTCTTTTTGTAAGACATCACAAAAAATATGGAATAGCACACTTTCATCAAGTGAGAAATAAGGAGTCTCTCGCAAAGAAACCTGAAGTTTCTTTATTTGATAAAACTCTACTTCAGGGAAAGACTACTATTGCATATGGGAACAGAGAAACCAGTTCACAGGTAAGTGTTGAAAGCAATCATTCTAGCCCTGGTACAGTGTAAGCACACAACAAAAGTATCCAGTAGCAAACTTACCCATAACCATTATCCACAATCTTTTTCACAAAATCCACAATTTCTGGCACATATTCACTAACCCGCGTTAAAACATCTGGAGGTAAAACCTATAGATAAAAAGTAGAATCTTTCTATATATAATTATTTATACATATAAAGTATGCACTAAAATATATACATTATACATCAATTAAAAATTGGCTCCAAAGTAAGGGACAGCCAAGATTCCTGTTTCAAGCTTTCTGCTCTGAAACAATGTGCTGTGGCCACTTTTTCCTTAGCCTTTAAGGCGATGTTAACAACCTACTGCAGGAAATAACAGGTCTTCCATTTATTGCAATTCTGTCAGAACAAATAGTCCCTCTGACCTGCAGGTAAATAAATAAACCTTCACTGATCTGGACCATTGCATATGATATGGCATTTTGTCTGTAACTTGTCCTTGACTGTTATTGTCACACAATTTCTCAGTGGCTGAAGACTTGTAAGCAACCAGTCTAAATGCTGAGGCTGGCAGTCTCTCTTGTGCAGCTAAGAGACTCAAACTTCTCAGACTTCTGGATCAGCTGCTGATCATAAACCCATGTTACACCCAAGGGAAGGGATGGAACGCACATGTCAAACTTGATCACGAGTTAACCTGCTCTGGTAACATGCACAATTGATTCAAGACTGCTGGAATGGAACAGAACAGGTGCTAACTTAACAGCTACCTATTCGCATTAAAGGAAAATAGTCAAATAAGGTTGAAATGTGAGGTGTTTGAAAGCTATTAAGGAGCTAAATTATATTCTGGGTATTATGAGGCATGGCACACTTTTATAACAGAAAACAGTTTGCTTACTTACATTGAGTGCTTCCATATCCTTATGAAATTCCCCTTCCCAGAATTTGGGGAGCTTTGAGAATATGGAATTGTCAGTCACCTGACTGCCAAATTTTGTGTCCAACCAGTCAGACAGCAAATCTTTGGCTTCTTCCAACAGCCTCTATAAAACAATAACGGTAAGTACAAGTGATCAAACACTTGCCCTGTTGAAACTCTCCAGACAGATCTTACTTCAAACAGAGAGGCTTGCTTGAAGAAAAAGACTCTTGGCTGTGAATACAGAGTAATCCGTGCTTCTACCAGATTTTTATCATATTGCCCTTCATAAACATGGATGAAGTAATCAGAGGAAGGAAGATAAACTGGTAAATGATATATGTTCTGGTATCAATCACTTAAACAGGCATGTGAAACTTACACTGTAAACACTGGATGGGACCTGCAGTTCTATCAGATCACCTGCTCTTCCCCTGCCCCCTCACCACAGGATAATCTAACAGAAGCCTTACTGTACGCATTGCTTAAAAGTGTTTGAAAGACTCATCTGAACACCAGTCTTACACTATTTTTTTTTTTTTTTTGCAATAGGATATAGCCCAGAAGACATCACTGCTTAGATTTTAGTTGGTTTGACAATTCCACTAGGTCAGAATACACTTCAGAAAGCCACTTGATACTAGAAGAGCTGAAATTCTTTAAAAAAAAAAAAAGATAATTTAGAGAGAGTCTTCTCCAGAAGGGAGCACATACCCTCTACTTCCTACAGCAATTACCACAAATAATCCAAAAGCAAGAAAAGATGGAAATGGAAATCAATTACTAAACGACAGTAGTTATATTGACTGACTTGGTTACTGGGACAGTACTGAAGCCCAATAAGGTCAACAGGATTACTGTCACTAATTGTAAATATTTTTGGGATGTATTTTCTTCTCTGATCAGAGATAGAACACTTGTGTAGAAAACTGCCATCAGTGACTGAAATGTCCTAAATGCATATTCAGTAATCTATACTGCAATTAGTTCATCAGGAAAAAAGAAGTCAAAAAGAAACACTAAACACGTGTAAAAGAAAAATCTCCATTGGAAAGTCAAAATTAACTGAGTAATTGTCACAGTAGGAGGGGGGGGAAGTAATTAGTAAAAACGGCATCCAAAAACTACATAGCTGAACTTAAGGATCTAACTTCTTTCATGGAATACAAAATATTACAAAGTCTTCATCCTCACATTACCTCTTTTTATGAATAAAAATGTCCATAATCATAGAATCATAGAATGGTTAGGGTTGGAAAGGACCTTAAGATAATCTAGTTACAAATCCCCTGCCATGGGCAAGGACACCTCCCACTAAACCATGCCACCCAAGGCTCTGTCCAGCCTTGCCTTGAACACTGCCAGCAATGGAGCATTCACAACTTCCCTGGGCATTACTGTGGCAAGGAATAAGATAATATTATTTTTAAGCCCCCTAACAACTATAAGTCAAATACAATTTTAAAATTACAATTTAAGAGGAGCTCAAACTGACCTCATGACAGTTGTTGATCTCTTCCTCAGGGAGTTTAGCTTGCACAGCTTCTTGTAGAGGACCAAAAGCAGACTTTACTGCATTCTGAATTCTTTCCAACATTTGCTTTTTGTCTGGGTCTGTTGTCTCATTTAATTTAAATGAAAAGAGCTACAATTTAAAAAAAAAAAAAAAAAATTTAGAAAGCAACTTGCAGTACAGTAGCGCTATGTTCCACACACAATACATTATCCTAAACACATGTATCTTAATCGTGATTAATAATAATTATGCCAGATAAAAAACTTTGCTACGAAACTACTGAAACATACTCCTCATCAGAAATAAAAGTGAAGTCAAAGAATTTACTATAGACCCAAATTCAGTTTTTCAAAAAGACTTTGTACACAACTACATCATCATTACTGTTGTTTAGTAATTTTCATTTTCTATGCAGTTGATCACTTTAATTACACAGTTGATTATCACAGATCTGTAAAGGAGAAGCTTTAATGTGAAACATAGAGATTAAATGCTATGCTTAGAGAGCATGTCAGGCAATGATAGTTGCGCAAAATTTCCAAGCCTCCCATTCTCGGGCCTGTATTCAATTCATTAGACTAATATCTCTTTGTGATCTGTTGTTCTAAAAATAACCAGAGGGTCACCTTCCTTTCACCTTCAGTCCAGCATACAGAATTTATTAAACCCCTAACGCTTTGGAGACTTTTGGTCTTTCCAAGGCCACCAATCTTACAAGCTTTAAAAAATTATGGACATACCACCATTTCAAAACTGCTTTAAAGGATTATTTTTGAAGCTTGAATTCTAACACACAAACATCTAATACCCCAACAACATTATACACACACTTGCAAACAAGTTCTACGGACCTAAGTCAAGGCATGCCTTTTAGACCAATAGTTCTGGTCAATTCTAAACCAATGGAAAAATCAAAGCAATGTGCAGTTCCAGTAACATTTCTAATTTGTGTGGTACCAGTTCAATAGAATAATTTTCAATAGAATAATTGACACAAACAGAAAGTTTAAGGAGGTAGCAAAATTAGAGGCATTTTTTACATGCTTTGCTACATTATTGAGAACCTAAGATACTAGCAGACACTAAACACCATGCCAACCTCTGAGGCAGTTTTAACATCTTCAAGTAGCTGATCTGGTGCCAATCTGTTCTCTCTATACCGTTCAAAAAGGTAATTTTGTCTTGCTCTCTTGATGATCTACAAAGCAGAAACATGGAAATATTTTTGTGAATCAAATACCTCTTAGATACTAAAGTCATTTCAGAATCCCTACTAATTTGACAAGCTACAAGAATTGCATGAAGTAATACAAATTAAACACACCACACACAGTTAATCAGTTTCCTCAAGACAGCTAATAGGTATCTGAACAACAGGCAAATAAGTTATCTTTGTAAAATGCTTAGTGTTCGTTACTTAATTATACACAAGAA
This sequence comes from Psilopsiagon aurifrons, assembly GCA_025447955.1. Classification (NCBI taxonomy): domain Eukaryota; kingdom Metazoa; phylum Chordata; class Aves; order Psittaciformes; family Psittacidae; genus Psilopsiagon; species Psilopsiagon aurifrons. The sequence continues at coordinate 10,694 of JAOEHY010017857.1, read as the reverse complement.
TACAGACTTTGCTACAGTAGGAATGCTACAAAACAGAAAAATAAAAACAAACAAACAAAATCCCTCACCAAAAGATAAACTGTATGGTTTGCATACAAAATGTATGTCTAAGTTAATGAGTGCAAGACTTACCTTGGCTTATCAAATGGCAATTACATATGACTCTCTGACTTCCATGCTGAAAGTACAATATTTTAGATTGCAATTTAAAAAGACCTTACCTTATCATCAATATCTGTAATATTCATACAATAGAAAACATCATATTTAAAATAATCCCTCAAGATTCTTCTCAGGATATCAAATGAGATGTATGACCTAAAAACATAAAAGATATAGGGGCGTTTTTAGTGACCACCTCAAGTCTATTTCTATACTATGCATGAACTACTTTAATCTCAGAGTCAATAATTTTACAGCAGTTTTAATTTTCCCATATCCACTTGTAAATTTTTAATCACACAGTGACATAATATTATAACATGCTTTTAATCTTAAATTTGAAGCATTGAGTCCAACAAGGCAATTGTCTAGTAATACACTCATCTAAATAAAGTGCCTTTTCCTATCAATCTTTTGCTTCCAATAGGCACTGTTATTAGCTACATTGAAATAAGGAACTGCAGTACCTGGCATGTCCCATGTGAGAAGCATCATAAACTGTTGGACCACAGCAGTACCACAGGACCTTTTTTCCATTCTGAGGCTGAAATATTTCCTTAATTGAAAGGGAAAGTACAGTGATGAGAAAAAAATTAAGACCTCAGGCCAATAACACTGCTTTTGGAGATTAGAATGTGAAAACATGGATTATAAATACAAAAAAGGAATAGTTATTCCACTCCCAGTTTTGTGTAAGGAAAGATCACTACTAGTTTTATCATGTAAAAGAGAGAAGAGGGTGTGGCTGCTTCAGTTATCAGTACTCAATCAAGATATCAGATTACAAAAGTCCAGACATTATTCAAGTTGTATTTGTAAAAGAGAAGATTACGCTTTCTTTTGAATTGAAAAAGGCTACAGAGTATAATCATTTCACACATCCTTGGATATTACATCCCATGTAACATTAGTATTACTAATATTTCCTCTCTTTCCCAAAGGACCTTCAAGTAAGACCACAAGAAGTTTACCAGTTTCTATTACACAGACAACTTCTGAAGAAAGAAACTGTGATTTTATTCTATTCACACTGCCTATACTTGTGTGCATTACAGTTGAACCCCTGGCTATTTTGCATCATCATAGCTTGCAATTGGGAAGTACATATAATGAAATATACACATGCATACACTTGTACATTTATTGTGTAGGATATAAATATATAAATATATAAATATTATATATAATTACATATTAAAATACATCATATACAATATTTGTGCTGTGTAGTACAATAATATCTAATTTCTAATATCTAATATAGAAAGATATAAAATATATATAAAAATATTATATTTAAACACTTGCCCAACAAACACACGTGACTGACCCAGCATCTCTGGGACGTGCTTGTTAACATTCTGCAAAATACAAACCGAAAGCCTGTGTACTGATAGGGTGAACACTTAAGAAACGAATATTTGATGACTTCTCTATTTGTGTTTCTATGGAAATCTCCACTTTTCTTTCGTTTAGTCACCTTATTGCGAGTCAGGCTGTTGTAGAGGCAGAGCCTAGAATGTTTTGTTCCTTCAGGGGGAGACCAGGGTGGCTGCACACGCTTGCCTTTACCTAGGGGAAAAAACAGTTTAAAGAGAACCGAAGTCACTTTTCACAAACAGTTTTGTATTATAACATTTTCTCGCTATCAGACTCTTAAGTTATATCATAAGGGAAAAAACCTACATATAATTAGACAAAGCAGCTTCAACCCTAGCTGTTTAGAGCCTCCTACAAAGCCACTACATTATTTCACTCTAGTTTATTTTCTACTTTCTGACTAGCCATTGTTATTAACTTTAGATTCAAGTACCAAGACAAAGGTATAACAGTAAGAGCATGCAATTCAGTTAAAGCACTAACAAGAACTTCGATATATAATGCATTATTAATTCAGTGTTACGATAGTCCTTGGCCTTCTGCAAAGCCACTGATATTACTGTGACAGCATGTGACTTCTCACACAGAAGTTGCAAAAAATCACCAGAGACCAGAGTTAGTCTCTAGAGCCAATATTGACACTGCATGTGTACTCAGGGTGAGAGGGAGGGGAGACAGAAAGGCTTAGAAAGAACCTCAGGTTTTTTATCATACATTGTTGCTATGCACGCAAGCCATTTTTCAAAATGTTTACCACAAGTATGCTTCAATTCAGCAAAAGGCTAAATTTTGCATTAAAGAGTAAATAAAATAGAGGGTAATATTAGTGACAACATTCTTGCTTTCTCTAAAATTTTAAGAAGCGACATAGACATTAAAGGTTTTTTCAAACCAAAGCATGAGTATGTCATCCATCCAGAGTGGCAGATTGCTCTGCACAGGGCTGGTTACAGCTGTAATGATGTTAAACTAATTATCACATTAACTAGGAAAGAAAGCAAACCAGGAAATTCAAAAATACAGCAAGGTTGCCAGCTTAATACACACAGAACTGTCTTTAGGAATTCTTGTGGTATGCCATTTTAGTTGCAATTAAAATATACAAACTATCTGCTTTGACAACAAAATGCTTTTCTGGTCCTGCATCTAGGGTGCTCTTCATTAACTGTTTCCCTCAATATCTTTGTATGAATTTGTGGCTGAAAACCTCTAAGTAAGATAAACTTTCATGGTATAAAAAAAAATAATTTCTTCAAATTCCTTTCTTGAATAACGGCCTAAATAAAGGGAAAAAAAAATTAACTGCAGAACACTGTCTCACAGATGGACTCCATTTAATCTCCATGTTACGAATCCACAGAAATGTGTTTATTCTAAAGATTTAATTGTATGAGGTACTCCTTAACAGAACACCTCAAGTTCAGAAGCAGTCTATCCATAACACAGTTCATATACCAAGGTATATGTTTACTTTTTGATTTACAAAGATTACGCTAGCATGCTTAATTGCGGCTAATGTTTCCCTCAGGGAAAGAAGCCTATGTGGGTTAGCCTAATAAAAGATAAATCTGTAAAGCTTTCTTTACTTAAAACCACACTAAACATAAGAAAAAACCCAGATAGTGTGCTGTAAAGTTCTCAGCTTGTGAGTTAGGTGCCACATTATATCCACTACATAGACACCAAGGGCAAAGTAAAAGGCACGCTGTTTAGTCTGTTCAAATATGCCTCTGCCAGTCTTTCCCCTGGTTGAACTGAAGTTCATTTGCTCTAAACCACCCCATGAGCTCTGTGATAGACCTGAAAAAACACTGATAAAATATCCAAGGTCTAAGACGTGGCAGATTCACATGTCATTTTCATGGTGACCACTGCAGAGCACCATTTCAGGACTTCTGATGCATACACACAGATCTAAACGATAACAAGACATAACCCCTCAGAAAGAGAGACTTAACATTAAAGATTCTGTGGACAGGAAACCAGAAACCTTTTCTCTTATTGCTCCACCCTGATCCATGAAAGTCTGCAAAACATTTTGGTTAGCAGTATTAAATCTATCAGAGTCAGCAGTATAGCTGAGATCCCTGAACTGCTGAAAGGAAATCAGTAACCAGAAGCAGCACAAGCAGATACACACACATGTACCGAATCTACTCGCAGCAGTCTGATTTTAACTGCTGGTCTGACAGGAATTGAGGACACATCTTCGTGAGAGGATAGCATTGGAGTAATATTAGTCAACAATCATCAGCAAAAATGACAGACATTATGCATTCGTTAGTAGGTATTGCAAGCACTATACAACAGCTCTGTGGTGGTGGTGTTATTACTATTTCATGATTACCCAAGCAAGGATCTTGCTATAGAGCAATTAAATTAGGCTAGCTCATTGGAAAACAACTCAGAAGAGTGATGCAGCTCCCAGAAATGCCAGCACTCATGCTTACACAATGACCTAGATTAACCAGTTAGTATTTCCTCAAATCATCAGTAATGCTTGAATTGCCAGGGTTAAAAAGAACTCCAAACATTCTTCTTGAAATCTGGTGTTAATAACAACCATAAGAGCCAGTTTCAGTTTACTCTGTAATGAACTTGTATATTATATAACAATTTAAGCAGTTACCATTTCAGGGAAAAAAAAAAAAACAAAAACAAAACAAAACAAAAAGGAAAAAAAAAAAGTGGACTGAGCAAACCCTGATATTTTAGGGAACAAGTTAAAACACACACATTCTTTTAAAATCCAGTGGCTAGCTTTTTAAATAAAATACACATAATTAAATTCTGTAGACTGAGGAATTTTAAAGTCAAAGAAATGTGGAAACAGAGATTTAGTATTCAAATAGGTCAGGATATATCCATTACACAGTAACTGTATGCAAGAAGCATTTAATATTCTTGAACACAAGTCGATACTGTAAATTCTAAAGTGTGCAAGAGTATGAAAGGGAACTTCTAGGAATTCGCAGCAATAAAAACAATACAATGTCAGCTAGTCTATAACCTGCCCATCAGTTTCATATTACTCACTTGTTTGAAGTTTACAAGGCTCATTTTTTTCACTGCTGCCATCATAGATTGCTTCTATGTGTCTGTACCACCGGACAACATGGATATACTGGTCCACAGGTGGCCTTGAAAACTTTCTGAATACCTCCACATCTGCATGTGAAAATGTGAACCCCTGGATATAACTACGAGTGCTCAGGTACTTGTTCAAAGCCTTCACCCTGGCTTCCTCTTCACTAATGCTCAGAATAAAACTGTAGCTGGAAGCTGCAAAGAGAGGCACAGGACATTTGGTCAGCATTAAAAGAAGGAGATCCTATGACCAAAATATATCCTTATACTATACTATACATCTCCCCTCTAAATTAGTTCTGGCAACTGACAATTTAAGAAAGTATATTTAATATAAGCTAATGAATAACTATATATTTCCTATTAATAGGATCAAGTTCATGCTGTGGTAAGTTTTTGGAGATATCTTCACAAAGAGTACGAAGGACAAAAGCACAAGTCCTTTTCATGAAGAAACGTTATCTACATGAAATTGGAGAAAATTCTTCACACACAGCAAACCTAATCAGTCACACTTTTCCACACTGCTAGAACACTCATACTGTAAATACTTGATTATAATTAATTCTATCCACTGTGGATAGGCTGTGAATATGCCTACTGAAGTTGAACACATCCTCAAATCTTTACAGGACCAGTGTCTGCCTGCAAGCTCCCAGAATGATGCTCAGTTACTCCTACTTGCTCTACAACTCAAAACTCATGCTGTTGCTGTACATTTACATACCTCTCCTATGCCACTTTCTCTCCTCAGACATACAAATAATATTTTAAGAGTTCTAAACAAATAAACAGAAAGGATATTAGATTGTGCTGCTCCCTTGCAATCTTTTAATTCCATGATTTATTTGGTACAGAGGCAACACAGGTTCAACTGGATTCCACCTTTACAAATGTAAGAACACAGAGCAGAAGGGTTCTGTGAGTTAGCGGGGATGCGCTCAGTAACGGCAAGCCCTCTCAAAGTCAGTGGGTATGAATTAGTACAGAGGCTATGGAATTTGAGCTAGCACAGACACTATGTAAAACTAGCATTCATTTTTCCTATAGTGATTCAACATCTGTAACTCCATTTGTGTTCACAGTACTGTATAAACATTAAGCCAATAACCTGCTTAGGTAGTGAGCCAAGAAGGTAATTTAAGACGTAGCCAAGGTCATAGCACAGTGAAGCAAGTGGCAGTATCACAACACCGGTCATTGCTCCCTAACCCCAACAGAGACCGCTGCCACAGGCACTACTCCTTCCTTACACTAGTACAAACATCTTCTGCACGAGTAGTTCCCAAAGCACTGCAAGCATCCATGGACCAACAGTCTTGGAAAGGGAAGGATAAAAGCAGATAAGGAAGTGATGGCTAGGAGAGGATGTGAGGAACTGCGGAACTGAAGGTTTTCCAAAGATCGTAAGTTAAGACTTTATGAGCAGCTCATTTCCTGTAAGGAAATACATTACTAAAATATTCTACAGGATGACAGGGAAATGGCAGCTAGATACCAAGTATGTCTGTGTTTGACCTTTTTGAGTGCAAATGAGATATAGTGGCACACCAGCAGAATAAAAAAGGCCAATGATTATAAAAATAATTAAAAAACCCCCAAAACCCTAAGGGCACAAAACTTATTTAGAATTCATCCACAAAAGAAAAGTCAGATTCATGCAAAGTGTCAGTCCTTCTCAGTGGCTATGCATGCAATTGTTCAGGATAAATAAGGAAAAACAGTAAATAATGGTTCATAACTAGACCTTATGTGCTTGTCTTTACCTGGCTGAATGGGATTAAACTTTAGCTCACATAGTTAGTTTTACTATAAACTTTTCAGGCTCCTCAATATTTACTGATGTTTATCATCATAGAAGTTCACATGTTTATACACATAAAATAGTTTGAAATAGCCGTGTTCATTAATTACAGAAACTTAAGACATAAGTCTTCCCTGAATGTTAATTTCATATCCATGAATCATGAGAGAGAAGGCCAAGGAAAAAAAGTATTACAAGAATGATCCATGTAGAAATTAAACTATATCTCAAAGATCTTTAAGGATCTATGGCAAAGAAAGCAGCACTCAATTTGCAAAGTATTATTAGGGTTATTATGACCATTATTCACACACCAGGCTGCTAATGGGAAGCAGATCACTGTATCTCAAACAATGTAAGTGCTTTCCAACCACATCTGTAAACCAATCTGAAAGGGAAGCTGCATAAACTAATACACAAATACAACAAAGATGACAGAACTCATACAAGCTACTTTTGGTAAGGAAAGATGGCAAATATTGCCTGTGAATTCAGTCCCAGCTCAGCCCTGATAAGCAGAGCAACCAAAATTACTTTGAGAAATCTTGGCACATGGATTAATACTTAAAATTATAAAGTCTGACGTTATGTCTAATTGCAAGAGCAACAGCAGACTTGAAAGTGTAATACATCAAAGAAACCAGTTAGCCCAGGAGACCTAACAGGAGGATGTCTTTATGTTGAGACTGATCGCTGACTCAAATTCAACCCAAACTCATGCCCATGACTGTACACCACAGGAAGTGCAGTACAGCATGAGCACACCTGAGCAGCTGTTGACAGAGTTTCTTAGGGTACAGCAACAACTGAGCCATAGCACTCCCCAGCTCCCAGGAGGCTCACTGTACCAATGAGTTTCCCACACTGGCTTCCTAGGCTGCGCTGAGCCCCAGAATTTTTTCTACACTGATAGCTACTTTTAAAACCATGACAGCTAGCTTAAAGCTAGTACAGATGTGTGCTACCCTCTACCTCTGTCAGATGCAGAGATAAAAGCAAATCTGCTGTGTTTGAGAGTGCTGAGTGATCAGAGTAATTCAACGATAACTCTGAGCATCTCCTTTCAGTAATACAGGACAAAATAATTCTCACTCCTGGCATTCTTGTGAGTAGCTCCAAACTGGGCTGAACTAACAAAACAAAAGCTCTTTGAAGCACAGGGTGCTCTCCTGGGAAGAAAGAATGAATCTGACAACATGATCTTTTGAAGGCAGTATACCAGAGGACCATTTCTTTCCAAGTAAAATAAATCAGTGAAAATTATACATAAAAGTCAGTTCTGATTTCATTTACATCACTACTAAAACCAAGAACAGTGAATCTACAGAACCCGTTCATTTTTTAATCCTGTGATTCATATTCTGTAGCACCAGCTCCCTCCTCTCAGTGTCTCTCAATGCCTTAATTCATCACAACATTCATGGAAATATTTCCTGGTACCTCTTGAGTGCTTCAACCCCTCTGCTCATACACTTCAGTACCCCCATCCTCATGTACACCCCATCTTTGCTCAGTCTGCCAACTGTATGCAAAAGGCAGTCCACCATCAAATGTAATTCATACTAATCAATGGATTCAAAGTTTTGAGGGAGAAGGGACAACAGATGTATGTAGGCCTGACCTGGTTTACCCCTGTTGCTTTAGGAAATCAGACTAATAAATAGCCCTTCCCTCTGACTACAATTAGTTTCCCCTCCCAAACCAGAAAAATTAGACTTGCTACCACTCAATTGCATTAGAAGTGTCTTCTTGACAACAAAACGCAGGAGTATTACAGAGCTGTTGCATAACACTGAATGTTATTTCATGTGAATGGAATGATCCACAGACATCAAATTATATGACTCCAGAGCAACTCTATTAAGGAAACAAGCACTGAGCATGAATATTGAGAGGTAGCAAAATAACCTTAAAAAAATCATAAAAATGAATGTAAATAATGTAAGACACACCACACCCTCCACATTAAAAAGTTGTTTTGATAGAATTCCACCATAGACATTAATTAATACGATTCTTATACAATAATTGTCACTATTCAATCTCTTTGGGAAATATAATTGTCACATATTCTTCTGTGTAACTTACACAATATCAAATCTGATGGAAAGTTTTCACTGTTATTCACCTGGAAATGAAAACCTGTTCCTTGAAAGTGTTGACAGCAAAGTAAATACAGAAAAGCCATAAAGTAGGCAGTAAGCTAGCTGAAACAAAAACAGGGAATTACTTTGCTTCAGGGAAAAAATTAGATTTTCCGGGCTTCCCTGAACCTGCTAACCTTGTCAGTCATAATTAGATGACAACTGAAATGGTCTGGGATTTCTGAAGAGGCATTCTCTGAGAAGAGGTCTTACGACATTTCAGAATATTTTAAAATGTCATTCCTCTTCCAACTTGGCTTTCTCAGATTTGAAACAACTCATAAAAGGTAACCATAATATGTCTCGCTATTAATATGGCTCCAAACTGGCCACTTATCATTCTGGCTGGTCACTCCAGTAGTTTTGTAAGGAAGTTCAACTATCTGCTCAGTCGAGATGTATTATTATCCTTTTCCATAAAAATTTCAGAAAAACTGAACCAAAGCAGCTATCCTATCTGTCCAAGACACAGCATACACACGCACAGACAAAGATACACAGGACTTTCAAGACTCACACACGAAGATATAGAGGCTTTTAGGAGAGCAGGGATTTTTAAGATGAAGTATCCCACCAAAGAAGCACTTGTCAGTCCTAGTCCCTTCAGCCCTGCAAGTTTCACTTACACTTTTCCCAAACTAAATGCAGCAGTTACAAGTTCACTAAAAAAGCAAATACTATTTGCCCAGTAGTAAGCTTAACTGAAAAGGATCTTAAAGTCTTAAAGTGCACTTCAACTGAGCCTGTAGAGGGGTTTTTTTTTTGACCCATGCCTTAACTAAGACACTGAGAACACATCTGAAAAAGCCAGTCCTTTGACAAGAATAAGTGTTTCCAGACTCCCTTGCATAGGAATGTTACTTGTCATGAACAAAGAGCAAAGTAACATTCAGTAACAAAGAAAAAGGGGCAAAATCTTTGAATCTATAGATCCTTAACTGGAATGTCAGAAATTTCCAACCCCTTACATACTATAATGGTATTTCATACCTGTATGACTAGTATTCCAAGTTTCCATTTGCTACAGTAGTGCCAAAAATTATAGGACTATCCTGGTCCTCCTTCCATATGGAAGAGTGTAGTATAACCCATCATTAAAACATGACCATAAAAAAAAGTCCAGAAAAATCAAAAAGTTCAGGCATGAGTTCAAGGGGGAACAAAGATGACTAAAAATGACAGTAAGGGAGGCCGGGGGAGGTCAAAGAGAGCAGATGATGTAGTGATCGGTGCACAACTGACTAAGCGATCTGGCAGCCACCTGACATCTCTCAGAACCCATCAAGCTGCAGAACAGCTGTTTCCAAACGCCAGTATTGAGAAGCACTATGGTTTTTTTTCCACAAATCACTACATGTCATCACTAACCTTTACATTAGTGGTGAAACTTCATGAGATTTGTCTCCCATGGTCTCACAAGGTACCGGATCCTCCGATCCATATGCTCCAGTCTAAGATGAACTTAAGAACCCGTGTATCCCACCACCCCATGAACACCCAGACCTAGTGATGAACTACACTCCTAACTCCTCGTTCCCAACAACCTGAGGCGGCTTCAGGATCCGCTTGTGTCACCCACCACCAAAGGGGCTCCCATGCAATGACGGTATGAGGGGCTGATTTCACACTTTGCCTCTGCCCCAAGCATGTCGTGATGACTGACTACCCCGCACCTCAGGGGCCTGCCACGGCGGGCTCCAAGGGACATACTGAGGAAGCTGCCGGAGCATCGCCCCATCGCCTCCACCCGCCATCTCCCGCCCCGACGCCTCAGCCGCCGTGACAGGGCTGTGGGTCGCCGGTTCTCCCCCCGCCGCCGCCGCATGACGTCACGGCGCCCACCTTACGCCGTGACAGCAGCCGAGCCGCAACACCAACCCGCACTGAGCCGTGACAACCCCGGGGGATCCCTCGCCTCGCCTCCCTAGGCCTCCCCAGCGCCGGTCGCCAACCTACCCTGCTCGGCGGCGGCCGCTGCCATCCTCCTACCTCCTCCCCTCGCTCGGGAGCTGATGCAACAGCATGCCCGGAAGCGTAGCCTCGCCCCGCCCGGCCCCGCCCGCCTCTACGCTACTTCCGACGGACGCATAGCGTCACCACGGCAACGGAGCAGCACC
>JAOEHY010017856.1:0-14130 GCA_025447955.1 Psilopsiagon aurifrons | reverse complement strand
AGATTGGTCAGGCAGGATTTCCCCTTAGTGAAGCCATGCTGGCTGTCACCAAGAACCTTGTTGTTTTTCATGTGCCTTAGCATGCCTCACATAAGAATCTGTTCCAAGATATTACCAGGCACAGAGGTGAGGCTGACTGCTCTGTAGTTCCCTGGGTCTTCCATTTTCCCCTTCTTGAAAATGGGGATTATATTTCCCTCACCTGACTGCCATGACTTTTCAAATATGATGGACAGTGGCTTAGCAACTTCATTTGCAGCTCCTTTAGGACCTGTGGATAGATTTCATCAGGTCCCATGGACTTGTGCATATTCAGGTTCTTAAGATGATCTCGAACTCAGTTCTCTCCTACAGTGGGCCCAGGGTCTTCATTCTCACAGTCCCTGCATCTGCCTTCCAAGACTTGGGAGGTGTGGTCAGAGCATTTGCCAGTAAAGACTGAGGCAAAGAAGTCATTCAGAACCTCAGCCTTCTTCAAATCCAGGGTAGCCAGTTCTCCCAATAGCTTCCGGAGGGGGCCCACGTTGTCCCTAGCCTGTCTTTTATTTCCAATGTACCTATAGAATCGCTTCCTGTTATCTTTCACTTCCCTAGCCAAGTTTAATTCTAACTAGGCCTCAGCTTTCCTAACCTGGTCCCTAGCTTCCCGGACAACATCCTCTTATTCTTCCCAGGCCTCCTGTCCTTGCTTCCACATTTGATAAGCCCCTTCTTTCCCTCAGTTTCCTCAGCAGCTCCTTATCCATCCAAGGAGGTCCCTGCACTTCCTTCTAGTCAGGACAGAACAGTCCTGAACTTGCAGCAGGTGATCCTTGAATATCAACCAACAGTCTTATTTGGCTCTTTTTGAGCCAAAGTGTCCTCTGATAGAAATCAGTAATATCATTTGAATCTTTTACAATCCAAGTAACTTCTAAGTACCAGAGTACTAATGGGACTCCTGACCAAAAGGAATCTTCAATTTGTGGGGGTGACCAGAGACTGTCCTTTGGTTTTCTTTATTTGTAGTGAATCCTTCATTGTATAAGCAGTGCTTATAATAAGTAAAGATTTAAGTAATTTGACTTTTTTCTATAACTTACACCTCTTTTTCAGTTGGAAACCTGGGAAATTGAAGTCAGTGTTGGTTTTTTTTCAATTTCCAAGTAAAATAGTAATACTTGTAATTATGATTCATATAGTAAGTGCGAAATTTCAGCTGAGGTGCTGTGATGATGTAATTTCTTACCATATTATTGTCGTGGTTAATGTTTCCTTAAATAGATGTCCTAAGTTAATGGTATTGCAGAACTTTCAGTGAGTTGTGTACAAAGCCAGGCAGAGCCAGGCAATGGATTAGCAATTGTTGTTAGCAAAAAACTCACCCTACAACTCATATCTTCCATACCGTAGAACAGTGCCCCAGATATCTGTGCCCACAGAGTAATGCGTGTAAAAGAGGAAGAACTGATATTTGGCCTTGCTGCCTTGTCTCCTTGCCAGTTTGAATGAGTCTGTGGAGCAAAGGCTCAGGTGTGGTTGTTGCCTTATGCTGTATTCAGCACCATAAAAACATGAAAGTAAACCATGGTTATTAATTTGTAAAACAATTCAAGGACAAAGACCTTCCAAGAGAAAGAATCTTGTACTTTCCTGCAGAGTGCCTAGTTTGTTCCTGAAGTCTGGATTGCAGACTGCATTGTGGCTCTCATAAATTTTGGCAAGATGTTCTCTTTATTTAAATCCAAACTGCTGATTGAAAATGTCAGTGGAACAAGGGAGACTAAAAATGTTATTCAAAATTCTATGATTTGAATTTTTTTTATCTGTTTTCTATTGAAGTAGGGTAATTTAAATAACCTTTCTAAAGTATTCATTGTACTTACCTTAAAACTCTTAACTACATTAGAGCTGTTATGTTCTGAGGCAGGGGGTGATAGGCTGCAGTACAGGGTGTGCCTGGCAATAAATCAGCATTTCATTGATCGTTGTCAGTCTCATTTTACTGACTGGTTCTGTGCTTTCGAGTGATATAGTTAATTGGTACTTTTCAAACACAAACTAAATTCAGTAAAAGGAGTGCTATCATTTCTGGTTAAGGATAAGGAGAGACAATATCCCCCTATATAAAGAGAGTAAAAATTATTCCACTTGGAGCATTTTCTTATTCTAAGTATTTGAGCTGGAGTTTTGTTTGTTTCTGATTTGTTTAGTTTTAAATCTGCAACCTCAGGTAATGCGATTGGTGCATAGAAATTAAAACGTTTTTACCTGTGTCACCCCATCCAGTGATATAACAGTTGGGAGCAGTTTTCTGTGGTCTCTCTCTCCTTAATGGCAAACAAGCAGGTAAGACATGGGTACTGAATCTGGCACACCGTTCCTCTGGCCCCTGTAGCCTCACCAATGCAATGTCATAGTCACTGCTGTCAGGCCTGTACTCTTTATGCATCACAATCTGTTCAACTCCAGTTTCTTCCTCGTACTCTTCTGGTACCAGTGTGTGATAGTCTCCAACTCGCACAGCATAGTTCCGAGTGATGTTGCCATACCTAAGATTGAGGTGAAAACAAACAGGGCTGGCTTATGCGAAGTTAGACCCAAAGCATGCAAACAGATTTGATCAGTCTTTATTGCTCATATAAATAGTGATACAAAAAGGGGGTTTTAAAGAGTGGAAATGCTTTCTCAGGTGTTTAGATTGACATTCATAATATGTCAATATAAGTATATAAATAATATAAAAAAAAAAACTTTTCCTAAAGTTTCAGGTTGGGCTATATTCTTTCTTGTGTATTTTCGCAGGTGAGGTTTCTTATGGCCATCTACCATGACTGGCATTTATTTCAGAGATACAAGGAAGGTGTTCATTATAAATGTATTTAGTAAGGGTAACATAAACTGACAGTAAATATAATGAAAGTGTGAGTACTAACATCATTGTGATGCTCTAAATAATTACCGAAATGAAAACCGTGTTCAAGCTGGCTTTGTTTTACATTAACTGAAGTAAGGAATTAGCTGTAGACTACATTTGTGGCATTTAAAGAACCCTAAGCAGTTGCAGACATCATTTTTTATGGAAAACAAAGCCTATGTGCATCACAAACACCAACTGTCAAAGTGACAGAACGCCTATAAATCTTAGATTTGTTTACACCTATGTTTACACCTAGATTTGTTTTTACCTATGGTAAATACCTTAGATATGATTACTGTGGCTGAAATAATTTTCTGTGTGTGCCTTTGGAGATTTCTGGAGCCTTTCTCAGGAAAACACAAACAAGACGGTACTGTTGAGTACATTTATTTATTTAAAATCTGGCTAAGCTAACCTGAATGCTTTTCCTTCACCTTCTTCCTTTACCTCTTAGTCTTCAACAAGAAATCGGCAATGCATGTGCAGAAAATAGACAGTTTTCTGTCACCTTCTAACCTGTCTTGTTCTTTTCATACCCACCAGCAAAGTGCTGATCTCTGTAGCTTACTAAAGCCTGCTTGATGAGCAGCAGAAAAAGCAACATGACAGGTTTCTTCTGCACAAGATACCACTGAATATTTCTTCAAATTGTTGATTGCTTTCCCTGTTGCTTTCAAAGTTTTCTTTGTCAAATTCTGCGCATCTCCTTCAGGTCTTCTATGAGCAAAATCTCACTTTGAGGCTAGTAAGGAGAAAGAGTTGCAGGCTATGACCAAATACCTGTTCATTTTAACATTACCTTCTATATAGGAAAACTAAAACAACTTGTATACCACAAAACTTTTCCCCGCTGTTCCGTAGTAGTAGTGTCTGCAAAATACTTTCTAGTTTCTGTATTTTCCTTGTGCTTGGAAACAAAAATTCTACGCAGCTGGAAGTGAAGAGATGCAATGGATGCAGACTTTTTAAAGTTTAAAAAACTATTCATACTGATTTTAGTCTCAGAGAGAGAACTGAGAAAAATTAACTTGTGTTTTCTATCAAATGCATTACTTCTTTACTTCCTGAATAAAATAGCTCAGAGCTTTCTTAGTTTGTGAATCAGAATGTTTGTCTCAAATGTATTTAAGAAAAAACTCTCTATTTGTGTGTGTCACATTACTAATCTTTCTAGTTTGACCACAAAATTGCTAGTATTTCATAACTTACCGCTGAATCAATTTTCACTAGGAATTTTATATTAAGAAATTAGAGCCTGAATAGGAACAGGACATGAAACAAGGCAGAACCATGAGTCTTGGCTTTGTAGGCATTCTGAATCCAGTCCCCGAAGTTTCTAGAGTAGAAGTGTTTCCTTGTAAGGATTTTTTAAAAACAAATACTTGAGTCACACTTTCTCTTGCACTAGATGTGCCGTTCTCATTTCTAGGTCATCATTTGTGGGTTTGCCAGTTTTAAAAACTTGGTAAGACTTCACAATTTATTATTTTCCTGATAAAATAAGCAGCAAAATTCCATGGAAGTAGTTGCTGCTATTTTTGTTGCCTTTAACTATAAGGAGATTCTTCAGAGTAAGAACGGCTGTCGGATCTTAATTAGTTTTTTGAGTGATACATATCCATCTGTACTTGGCCGTCTGAAGTGACATCAGTGAAATCTTAACTATGTCCTGCACCCCTGTAGATAGTTTATCAAATCCTTGGCCAAGAATTTCATCTCTGACACTAATGAATCCCCTCCTGGGTCACTGTTGCCACACTTCTTTACGTAAGAAAAGGCTAATCTTACTATACTTTGCCAAGACACTTGGTATACTATTACCAGTTCAACTTATATTATTGTTGCTCTGAACTGTGATGTGGGAGCCAGTAAAAGTATGCTGCCACTGGCTAGGAAACAGTGTTGTGATCTGATACGGGACCTTTAGTGAGCTTCTTTTTTGTTTTTCTTTTTTCTTCTGACATCTGTTTGGCTTTGCTTAATAGAGAAAGGAATAAAGCTACATGCATCTTTAGTACGTTAAAATACTGTATAGTATAGGCATTGCTTAACACAGATTTGAGTAGCATTTCTATGAGGATGCCTTTTTATGAATACATTGTGCATCTTTACAATGAAACACTTGGTACATATCAGTACCAGTTTGTATTGAATAGATTTTACGACTTTACTTGCTATTGTTTCTGGGAATTTTTAGAAACTGTAATTATGAATTTAATTTATCAAGTTTAGATATAGATAGACTTGAAAGCACAATTTCCTGGCAGCTTGCAAAAATTTCCAGTAATGCTTTGGCAAAACCAGAGCATTTAGAGTTAGAAACATATTTTTTTATAAATATGCAAAGTAAGGGGTGAAAGTATTTTTAATTCCTCTAGTTATGGAAAATTTTAGCAGGGAAATTAATCTGATTCCTTAGTTTAATCTTGTGTTCTGCAGAACACTGCATCTGCAATTCAATATTTATATATATTAAATGGTCATTTGTCTCTTCACATGGAGGCTATATAACCTCATAGATGGTGTATTTCCCAGAACTATGACATAAAGGTTTCTGAATTGGTTGCAGCAAGAGAAACTGCGGAATGAGGGCAAGTGTATTGATCACTGTGGCCATCTTTTTCTTGGAAGTACCTTTAATGTTGATTGTTTGACAGAAAGCATGCTGCTATGGTATATAAAGCAGTTTGAATACACTGTGAAAACCAAACTGGCAAACCCTGATAGCTCATGGGTTTTTTTTGTGTAAGCCAATCAATGCATTGGTCCTCTGTGAAACTTGCAAAACAGGGGAATAAAACAACTCAGCTACAGAACATTTTATACACTGACAGCCTATACCCCTCTCCAAAGTGGACAAGGTCAGTGTGGAGGCAGGCAGCTGAATGGTCAGGATGGGCAGTATCAAAAAGTCTTTCACTTTATACAAAATCTATTTACAGAACAGATGTAATGCTCAGAACGTAAAGAGTGTAGTACACCTTGCGATGGGTTATACAGCCAACAAAGTACTTCCTCAGTGTCTTGCCCAGGCCAAGATGGTTTGTCATCTTGGCTGATGTATGAGCCAACTGTGTAGGATCTGTTTTCCCCACAATAAATTAGAAAAAGAAGACAGTCCAAAAAACAACTTTAGTTACTGTTGCAGTAAATGGCTGTGTTATTTTTATTTGAATTACTCTTACATGCAAAACCCTCACTAAAGTAAACAGAAGAGTTGTTTTAGTTAGTGATGTCAGATACATTTTTCTGCTCAAATTTCATAATCACACGATGCGCTCCACTTAAGAATCAAAACGTTACAGCAGTCGAGCCCAGTATGTTAAGTAAAATTATGCTGTTTTCTTTGCCAGTTAAGCAACATTAAATAGTTTAATAATTTTTGCTACAATAATAGTTTGTAACTGCTCATCTTATTGCCTTTAAAAGCTATCATATATAGGATTCTCTGCCCTAGAATGTATTGCTAGATATGATCTTTGAAAGTGATAATTTAACAAAGTGTGATACACATCTGAGTGTCATATTGGAAATCAAATGTACAAGGTCTTTAGCTATATATATATATTTGACTGACATAATCTGCCAATCCTATCTAAAAGGTCACTAAAATACTCTCTTGTAATTTACAGATACACTTTTGGCTGTGTGCAGCAAACCACATATTAGTGCTATGCTGATACCTTCTGGATTAAGAAAGCTTTTTTACTGTCAGTAAATGTTTGCTTAAGTTGACCATTCTGTACACTGACATACGTGGTTTGTGTATAGAAACAAAATCAGTACGTAGCAGTGGTGCGATAGAAGTCTGGCTCTCAAGTAGAAAAAGGTAACTTTGCATTGTTTCTTGGGGTTTGGGGAAGGTTTTTGTTTGGTTGGGTTTTTTTTCTTTTTTGTTTGTTTTTTAATGTGATAGTGCCTCTGCGGTTTAGTTTATAGGTCTTACCCACCGGATCAGCATCAGCGATTTACCATATTCTGTATCTATTATCTTTAATGCAATTTGAAGGGGAGAAGGAACTGAGGGGGGTGGCTGGGCAAGGGTTGGGGTTTTGTTATTGTTGTTGTGGGGTTTTGTTTTCTGTTTTTAAACCTTGTGGAAGCCAAGAGCATCACAGAGTCACAAAAGCATTAAGTGTTTGTAATTTCGATGAGAAATGAACACGCTTCCTTCCTAAACCAATGTAATAATCACAGGAAACAGGCTTGTACTTGTTATTTTGATTCATAAGGCTAAGCATGAAGGGGAAGATGTTTCTGACTATTGATAATGAGGGCTCTCTTGTCAGCCATATATCAGGCAGTCTAGTAGAAAACTTGCTGCTTCTATTTAATGTTGCATCCTTAATTTTGACAAAAAGAATAGTGATCCATTTAATAGGTACCTGCTGTTTTTCTGTGTTATGGATGATGGTAATTTAGAGCAGAGTAATAAAGAAAGGAGATTGAGGAAATCTTATCTTAATTAAAAGTACTGATTTAAAACATTTAATAGAATGAGGAGTGCAGCTTCCCCTGCAAATGTATAAAACTTTAATAGCTACAAGGCTTCTTGTGAGAAGCTTAATGAGAGGTCTTTGCACAGATTTACCATATTTCTGTGCACATTCATACACATCAGGCTTTCTTAAACTGATTTTTTCATCTGTAGACAATTGTATTTCTTCCCCTGTCATAGCTGGTGTTAGCCAAATACAGAAATACTCTATTAGAGCATCAGTACAAAGGCAAAGTGTCTAGCTCAGGGCTCTGGCTCTCCAGCCTTCCTTATGTAGAAGTCACCTTTGAAATGACAGAGAACCATCACACACACATCACGTTTGAAGAGTGGAAGCAGAGGAAGAGTCTGGCAGTGCTTCGTGGGTGGACAATGATATTGCTTTCAGGGTATTACCCCTTTGTTGGATGGCTGGGCATGCCTTGCAGCTCTAGTACAGCCTGGCAATGTTGACCTTAGCACCTCCTAGAAGGTTTATTTCTCAGCCAGCTGGAGGATGAGTTAGTAAACAGCCATGTTAATGTCATCCTGCTGCAGTCAAGAAATGTACTGATACTGAAGGCATGTCTGAATTCATCTCACCATTCATGCTAGATTTGATAAAACTGAACTTTAATTCTGGTATCTACTTTGGTTTCTGGTGTCTCGCTAGTAATTTGGTTTCGCTGTGCCTCAGGGTCCCTTATTCTCAAAATAAAATTACCAGGAGCATGTTGAATTCTGCATGAGCATTCAGGAATGCATAAAGAAGCACTTAAATGAGAGTTACATTATTAGAATAGTACAATATTCATGTAACACCGTATTTCCTCAATTGACGTCATGGTCATTATAATTTACTTTTATTTTCCTATGCTTAATATTTGTAATTATCCAAAGTCAATATTTTTTTGATGTATCCTGTGAATATAGACCTGTAAAGACCTACAAATTCCCTATAGCTGTCAGACCCACTCAGGACAAAACTTAGTAGTTAGATGTGTGGGTTATAAAGGGAAAAATAGCTTCAAGTATTTTTGATCTTAAATTATGTCTTTGAAATTACAGTAATGCTTCTGTACTACTGGCAAACAATTCTAATTATCATGCATAAAATTGTATTTAATTTTTGTCCATAGTGCAGATAAGCTCACTTTTGTTATTTAAGCAGTGTTCCAGTTTCCAGGATATGAGAAATGGTATACTGTCCTTTCTTTTGTCTGTCTCTGAAAAATACGTGAATAAAGCGCCTGATCTGTAGATAGCCCTTGGAAACCTAGCCCCTTTAAAATCACTCTGACATCATTTGGAAGTTCAGCCCAGGCTGTCCAATGTCAACTTTGAGCAAGACACCTTCTGTCTTTCATGCTAAATATTGAAAACAGCATCCACAGGCTCTGGGAGTTGCATGCTTAGATCTAGGTTGCACAGTTTTAAATGCAGTATCTGGGGCAAAACAATACTTGGTCCCTGAGAGCACATGTAACAGTTTGAGGATAGCCTGTAACAGACCCAGGAGTGACTGCACCACTCAGGAAGGACCATGGTGTACAGTTCTCCAGCTATGCTGCTGCCCATCATGTGGGTGTTCAGCAAGTATCCAAAATGGGCATGCTCTGGCAGCACATTCAGTAATGACTTGAGGCTCCAGGTACATAAGCAAGCCATTGGGAAGAGCAAATAATGTATTTTGTGGGGAGTGCTTCCTGTAGGAAAGCACTGCAGCTGCATCAGCACTGCACAGTAGATAGTAAGTTGTTTCACCAAACTTTGTGAAAGTGTTACTGAAGAGCTGCATAAGTAAGATCTTGATTTGCGCATGGAAAACATTACTGGCTTCCTGTGACCTCCCTTTTCCTTTCCTTGAGGAGGATCTTTGAGTTAAAATCAGAAAGGACTGCCTTGTTTTCAGGCCTTATTCAAAGGCATTCTCAACAGCTTAAGTTGCATCCTTCAATGCAATCACCCACTATGGAGATGATGAACAGGGCAATAGGAAGCCACTGTCTATAAATTTCATTGGTAACAACTGAAGTGCTTTCATATTTCTACAGAAACAACTGGGAAATCATTTGAAGTAGGTAGAAATTTTACCAACTTTGATCATTTCCCCTTGAAATATTACCAAGAAAAGCCCTTCGTGATTTTCAGGAAACACGAAATGGAAAGATGTACATTGGCTGTGAGCAAAGATAACACAATCATTCAAGCAAAAGTACATCTGACTTTCTTTTCAGTTATTAGTGTGGAAAAGGAAAGTCTCAAAGTTAAAACATTTGCAGCCCACTTGAGCAAATTCTAGCCAATATCCTCAAAACTGCAGTGCTATTCTATGCTTTCATTCAAGCTTATACTGCAGCCTTTTGTAAAGATTCAAATGAAATAATTGCTGTTGAAACCTTAAAATACTAGATGACACCCAAAAGAATTCCAAGGTATTAGGGATTTTGTTTGTTTATATTTGGAGGGAAAAGAGGTTGCTTGGTAGTTCTTGTTTCCACCAAGGGCCAGCTCTGTGGAACACTTTTCGGTGGGCTTGAACTGGAATGTTTTTGCCTATATCCAGAACAATGAAGGAGTTTAAAATACACTTCAATATTGAAGAGAGAGCTACCTTTTAAAGCAATGTGCAGCAGTGAGGACCCAGCAGCTGCTGATAAGAGTAGCACCACACAAGAGTCTTCCATCACCATGAGGAGATTTTAGTCGGAGTGCAACCTGCCATGGCCATCCACCCCTACAGAGGACATAAGACAGTGCATTCAGTGTGCAGCAATGGAAAAAGTAAGGTAGCTTGCCAGTCACCTTGAATGTAGATCCCGTTTAGTTTCTTTGACCACCACAGCTTGCAGACTGTGCTACTTGCGGAGTAACAGTTGAGAATACTTTTATATTCCTGCAGTATTTATAATTCCAGCTAACAATGGGCATGATTACTTTACAGATTCTTTGGGCATCCAGCACTCTGAGTGCTTCATCCCACTGTCAAACACTTTATTTTTCCCTTCTCAGATTGCACTGATCATGCCAAAAATATATTCTATGGGCTCCTCATCAATAACCATCCAAGACAGCAAGCCAGAAATTTCCTGTCAGCTGTTGAGGAAAGAAGGGAATTTCTTGAAAAGCTTATCCTGGCATCCTTCCCTGTTTGTGTTAGTATCTTTGTTGCTTCTGAACTGTTTGAAAAGGGCAGCTGGCAAACAAAAAGGTCTGAAGCAACTGTAGAAACCACAAGTAGTAGAGTAGCACATCTTTTAAGCCTGTGATCATCTGGTTTGTATAGTAGATCTGGGATACGTATTTGCAGGCCTATGAAGACAGGATGTATTATTTTTCACCATTTTAATTGATTAGCAAAATATGGAATCAGAGAGAAGGGAGAGGGATAAAGATGTACCTGTAAGCAACAGCAACATCAAAAAATAAGGTAGGCTTAGGTGTTTCCTGAATACTGTCAACCTGAATAGGTATGCTGGAGGGCAAGAACTGCTCCTATCCAGCATCCTATCCAAGGGTGCCAGTGCCATATGTTTTAAAGGAAGTGAAGGAACTTACTTTCCATAAAGCATATCACAGTTCAGATACCTTTAGTTTTGGAAGGTGGGGTTTAATCTATCTTTCCAAAATGGGGCAATTCAGGCAGTTTTGGATTTCCTGGTAAGTATCCAGTTCTTTGTCTTAAAGAGTTCTTGTGAAGCATGTCCTTATCTGATACTGGTTTTATGTTCCTTTTTCTAATCTTGAAGCATTTCCAAGTCCACTGTTGGAGATCTCTCACCTTTTTGATTCATCTGATGACCCTATGCTTATTTATTATGAGATCAAGTTTCTGCTCCAACTTAATTGTGCAATCCATTATTTTGTCACCATTTCATTTTGTCCAGGATTCTTTGTACACATATTCTGAGAGAGTAATTCTCAATCTTCTTTTTCAGTGCAATGTATTTTTTATTTTTCTCATTTGTCTCTTTACTAAGCTAAATAATCCTACTTCACTCTGTCTGACTGCACTGAATGTTTTTCTGGACTCTCTCTTTTTCCTGTTCACTTACAGACAGTAGAATACCTTCTGTTAATAGCTGAAACATGGGTTGGTACACATTGGGAGCTGGATAGGTCGTCTCTCAGTTGTTTGAACTCCTGGGTCAGGAGTTTTTCTGCAGCTGAAATGATAGAAGGGGTGAGATTGTCTTTGTCAGAGTTGCAGACTCACTTCATCCACTGTTGGTGATGCTGCCTTACTCCAGGTCATTGATACCAGTGAGTGCGCATATGATGATGGTGCACTCCGTGTAAGTTTCTGCCACATGGGTAGCATAACATTCAACTTCATCAGGATCTACAGGTGCATTCCCCGGATCTGGCCTATGATAGATCATCTGTGCAATGGCTGATTCCCCCAGGGACCGGATGCCTCTCTCTGTTGTGGTCCACTTGGCTGAGAGACAGATAACATTGTCATTGTAGGGATACCTTTCCTTCACAGCTGCTAAGAGCCACCTCCAAAGGCTAAGGGCTCGTTTCTCTTTTGCAATCACTTTGTCAGTTCCCCCTTCCCTAGCAAGTGATCCCAGCTGCTTGGCTTCCCTGCATTTTAGTTCATGATCATTGGCCCCATTGTCCCAGCGTCCCATGATGATGTGCTCACCTGGAAGATGGCTGAAATCTTTTCATGTATTCCGCAGCTTGGTCAAGGTCTGGGATTGAGAAGTTACGTTTTCTTCTTCCTCTGATTCCTGTTCAGATCCCATCTGAATGAGAGTTCAGATGTCATCCCCTCTAGTACACACATTGAATCTTCATCTTTCGTCACTGCATGGGTTGCTGTTTGTGGCTCTTGTTTGCTCTTTCCCTTGCTTATAGGGGCAGCTGATATTGGCACGGATTGGTCCTTTGGTTCAGCTGCAGTGTCTGTCACTGTGGCTGGAGTGGCTGCAGTGTCTGTCATTGGGGTTGGTGTAGCTGCTCTGCTTGGGGGTTGAGTAGCTATATTGTCTGTTGCTTTGCCATCAGATCCAGAGACATGTTTTTCCAGAGACTCTCTGTAGGCGCAGGCCAAGCCCCAGCACATCACTGCAAGCTGTCCCTCTCTGGTATTGCCAAGAAAGCAGCACACCTTGTCCAACTGTTCTGCTTATTTTTCTGGATTTTGCACTGTTCAGGGGTGAAATTCCAAAGCACTGCAGGGGCTCAGTGGCCTAGATACTTGCCCATACCATCCCACACACCCTGCCACTCATGACTGCCCAGTCTTGGGAAAAATCTCTTGATGGTCCTCTTAGATCGTCATTTAACCTTAGACAATACCAGAGCCTAAACCTGCTTAACTTTCAAGATCAGAAAAAAATAGAGCATTCTCAAGGTGGTATGGCCATGGGTAAAACACATGCTGTATTAGTGGCAACATGCTGATTCCCAGCAAAAGCACCTGGCATGTTTCAAAGATATCCAAAACCTTTAGAGTTTTCAGATGCTGCTGAAAATAGCCTGGTGGGGGAGCAGAGGGAGTGACGGAATGTCTCCTTCATAGGTTGACCCCCCCAAAAGAGGAAAAAATTTCCCATTATATGCCTCCCAAAGTATAGGGATGATGACCACTGGGAACACATACTAGCCCAGATTCATGATCAGTGATTCTGTTATATTTCAAGTCATTACCATAAAGTAGTTGAAGCAAGAGCCTTAGGCCAGGCCCCAAAGCCGATAAAAACTAAAATAGCAAATACTGGCTGCAAGTAAGGCATGAATATGCTGAAACTCTAGACCAAGAGCAACAACTCTTAAGGGCAAACAAATCAGCGTTGTAATGAGTGACTATTAATCTGAAACAACGAATGCTTATCATAGATACGATTAGACACACTCTGGTCAGATCTGTCGTTATCTCAACCCTTTGAGCCCCACGCTGGGTGCCAAAAAGGACTGTCATGGTTTAAGCCCAGCTGGTAACTCATAACCAGGCAGCTGTTCACTCACTCCACTTCTTCATCCCCTCGCTGCTCCCAGAGGGATGAGGAGGAGAATCTAAAGAAAGTAAATCACAGGGGTTGAGATAAAAACCATCCAGTAACTAAGGTATAACACAAAACCACTGCTACTACCACCAATAATAATAATGATAAGGGAAATAACAAGGGGAGAGAATATAAAACTAGAAGAGGAAAAGAATACAATAAACACAAGTGATGCACAATGTAATTGCTCACCACCTGCTGACCGATACCCATCCTGACACGAGATGTGATCTGTTCCTGCTAGGTGAGTCCCCCCTGTTTATATACTGGGCATGATGTGTTGGTATGGAATACCCCTTTGGCTAGTTTGGACCAGGTGTCCTGTTTCTGCTTCCTCCTGGCTTCCCATACCCCTCCTCAATGGCAGGACATGAGACTGAAAAGTCCATCATAGGAGTAACCATTATTTAGCAACAACTAAAAACATTGTTGTTATCAACATTGTTCTCAGGCTAATGTTGAAAACACAGCACTACGCCTGCTACTAAGAAGGAGAAAAGTAACTGTACAGCCATACCCACGACACCAAGCCTTTTTTTGCAATACATAGAATCACAGAATCATAGAATAGTTAGGGTTGGAAAGGACCTCAAGGTCATCCAGTTCCAACCCCCTGCCATGGGCAGGGACACCTCACACTTAACCACATCACCCAAAGCCCTGTCCAACCTGGCCTTGAACACCACCAGGGATGGAGCATTCACAACTTCCCTGGGCAACCCATTCCAGTGCCTCAC
>JAOEHY010017854.1:0-10201 GCA_025447955.1 Psilopsiagon aurifrons | reverse complement strand
GGCGGGGAAAGGAGGGGAGTGGGGGGGGGCAGAAACTAGGCAAGCGGGGCCGGCTTGCCTGGGGAGGTGTTGGCGCGTCCCGGGAGCGGGGGAAGGGACGGCCCCGACAGGCTGTTTCCGGCGTGGGGAGAGGCAGGTGCGCGGCCGAACATGGCTCGGGGCGCCCGGCTCTTCCTTACGCGGAGCGGCTTGGCGCATCCCTGGCCCCAGGCAGCAGCCCCGCTCTTCCGCGGCGTCTCGGGTGTGGGGAGTAACTGCAAGGTGAAGTAGGCTCTAGTAAAGCCGACCCCAGGGCAGACTGAGGTGCCTCCTCAGGATGCCGCAGCATCTGCGGCTGCTGGAGCGTTCAGTGCCGAGTCAGACATCGTATGGCTTTACGGGGAGAAAGGCTGTCAGTGGGAGCAGGGCAGCCAGCGGTTTCCTTGTCGGTAACAGTCAGCAGGCAGCTACCGCCCGGGTCAGGAGCGCCTCGGGCGCCCATTCGAGACGCAGGTTCGCTATTTGAGTACAGAGCCTGCAGGCATGACTCAACTGTGTCTAAATACAGCTGCTGAATAAAGGAATGTTCTGGAGAGTTACTTCTAAATGGGCACAAACTGCCTTTCTTTTGGAAGCTGCAGACACTTTGCACGCTGTCCAAATAGAAATATACACTGGGAGGCTACAATTTGCATCTACATGATCATGTTCTGTCAATATTATGTGTAATTACACTGTAGTTAAAATTGTGCAATAAGGTGGAGATGGAAGGCTTGCAAGAACTTCTCAGTCTGCTGTGTCCAGCAAAAGTAATTCCCATTTTAGAGGTTAATAGGAAAAGTGCTTTTCATGCAGCTCTGTGCAGAGAAGACTAAACTAAATTCTGCCTGATGGTGTTTGCTTCTCTTATCTGCAGCTGGAAGTCCCTGAACTGCTTTCTGCAAAACTGCAACATCTTGCTGAAATCATCTTACAGTGTGCTGTGTCTGTTTAGTGACAAACAGTTTGCTAAGAAGTGTTTAATTTGCTGCTTCTTAAGGCTCTTTCAAAGAGGCTTTTAAGAGAAGACTTTAATCCAGCTTCTGGGAGAATTAACAGTGCATGTGAATGAGAGAAGGGGGAGGATAAGGCTTGGTGGATTGTTGGCTTTTATTTCATTAAAGCTTAATCTAGTTTGAATCTCAAATCTGGTTTGTCTCTAAGTGAGAAATGATCAAAAGATGCGAAGTAGCTCTTGACACTGGCAGTTCAGCTGCCATATGAAGTCATGCTGAAATGAAGTCAGAAGTGCTGACTTTTCAGAATCATTCAGTAGATAAAAGTTTAATGGATTCTTGTATATGGAATGAGTGATTCTGTTGGTGTTAGAACTTAATTAATCTGTAACTGCTATAAAACATAAGTTACTTTTCCTACAGTTTATATCCAGTCCTCTTGAAAATAGAGGGAATGGTGATCTAACTAAAGGTTAGAAAATAACTTGGAGTTTACATAATCTTCAGTCACAAACTGTATGACTAGATTGAGTGTGAAAAATGCTGAGAGAAGGAAGAGGGCTGGACCTGGTTACATGAAACCATATCTTCCCTATGAGTCACTTGCAAGGCTGAGGTCTTTAAAAGGTAGCACACACTTCTGCTCAAGTTAAGGGCTTAACGGAGTTAGACTGTCAATCCTGTCTTTGGTCTACCCAGTAGAAGGATGACCCATACACTTTGCCATGGGCTTCATAGTTCTTGGATGGCAGAGGAATGTGCTTTTTAGTTCTGGCTCTCAAGGGACTTTCTACTTGGCTGATAGTAGGTTTCTGTTAACAGTGAGTATTTCTTACATATGTCTACTGTAAAATCCTGTTATAAAGTATTCATTGAGATCACTGTTGAGAGGTCACAGTTAGGAACCACTGTTAGTGTATATCTGCCACTCCTGACAGCTGAGCTTTTCCTTGTGTAGCTTGGAGGTCACAGGTATAACAGGGAAGCTCTAACCATCAACAGGCAAACTCCAGGAAAGCTGTCATTTCATGGCTTGCTTATCCAGTCTGAACTGGTTTAGACCTAGTGAGAGTTGTTACTACTCAGAAGTCAGTAACATCCTAAGATTCTGTCTGTTGTAACACTAAGCCCTTTTCCCAGAAACTGGTGAGCTACAAAAGTGCTCAAGAGTTTGGGTATCTTGTAAAAGTTACCCACTTACCACTGTCACTAGCCTTAATATTATCAGCTCTGATGTGAAGGTGAAGACAGTGGAAACTTACAGGAGCTTAGACTAATAATATCTGACAGTATTTATTTGATTTGTCTTTTCTTCCTTTGACTAGGTTGAGTAGATAATACAGGTGCTGAACAGAGGAGAATTAGCCTTCAAGCTAGCAAGATTATTTTGCGGAGTGCCTCTTGGTTCTGATTAAATCTGATCTGTCATCTATGTAAAATCCTAATCTATGCCACTATTAGTAATCACTGTTGGAGTTGTGTAATTGTAAATTGTATGAACATGATGTACTGGTTATATAATGGGTGCGTTAAAAAGTGAATGTAAATTGTATAAATTTAAGTGAAGTATTGAATGTGGGTTTTTTTGGTTTTTTTTTTTTGTTTGTTTCTCTCTGTAGCAACAGTTTGTCTAAAACCCTTTTACATAAAGCTGAAATCTTGGAAATCATGAGTAGCTTCAGCAATGAAGAATTTGAATTCACCTTCCTTGACGAAGGCTTTGCTGCCAAGGATATCCTTGACCAAAAAATAAATGAAGTGTCGTCTTCTGTAAGTATGATAGGAAAATCACTGCATTTTTGTGACACCACAAACTTCATAAACTAGTGGAACAAGTTGTCTTTGCAGATGATCTGCAAGGCAGCCTCCTCCTCAAACGCTGACCTCTGCGCTTATCCTGTTATCTGTTTGTAACTAAGACGTGTATTTGCTCTAGGATGATAAAGATGCCTTTTATGTTGCTGACCTCGGGGATATCGTAAAGAAGCATGTGCGGTGGCATAAAGCTCTTCCTCGGGTAACCCCCTTCTACGCCGTCAAATGTAACGACAGCAAAGCTGTAGTGAAGACACTTGCTGTTCTTGGTGCAGGATTTGATTGCGCCAGTAAGGTAAGATCTTGACTGTGTTATAATCAGTGATGTTGGGGTATGTTCTGCTTTGCAAGATGTGTTCATATAAAATCAGACATAACCAGGCAGTGTTGCTTTTGTTGTACTGTTTACTTTAATCATCCATCTAGAAATAATTTTCATAAGTGTAATCTGGTCTCACTTTAGACAGAAATACAGCTGATACAGAGCATTGGTGTACCTCCTGAGCGAATAATATATGCAAATCCCTGCAAACAAGTATCTCAAATCAAACATGCTGCCAGCAGTGGTGTACAGATGATGACATTTGATAGTGAAGTAGAACTAATGAAAGTCGCAAGGGCTCATCCAAAAGCCAAGTAAGTTATGCTAATTGTTCTATGTAATCCTTGCTTGGGTTCCCAAGTTAGGAAACTTCTGCTGTTATCTCAACCTTGTTCTTTGTTAAGCTGCAGAACTACAAGAAAAGTACTTTTACCCAGTGAAATCTAATCCTGCATAGTTTACTGGCACGTTAAGAAAAGACAGGAAAGCTTGTATGTTTAAGTTCAGTCTCATTCTAAGGTCATATATGCCTGATAATGATGTCTTTTATACTGGAACTTAAACTTTTATTTCTTCTATTTCTAGGTTAGTCTTGCGCATTACAACTGATGACTCCAAAGCAGTTTGTCGTTTGAGTGTTAAATTTGGAGCTACGCTTAAGACTAGCAGGCTTCTTCTGGAGCGTGCAAAAGAGCTTGACCTTGCCATCATTGGAGTAAGGTGCGTTGATAGATTGCTATGCAGTCATGGTAAATAAGATTTATTTAAGTAGTATACCTGACAGAGATGCTTCTGCATGTGGTGACTGGAGTTTTGTATGAACTTCTTTATGAATTTGCCAAATAACAACTGATATCTTGTATCTCTTCATAGTTTCCATGTTGGAAGTGGATGTACAGACCCAGAGACCTTTGTTCAAGCCATTTCTGATGCCCGTTGTGTGTTTGATATGGGAGTAAGTCTAATTCTACTTTCTCTGGAGCTACCGATCAACTGTTGTGGCAAAACCTGAATCAAATGTAAAACTGTTGTGGGGTTAAAAGCTAGCCATGCTGCTGATTTCATGGTTTGGAATTTTTGAGGTCATGATGGCTTGCTTAGATCAATTCTGCAAGCTTCATTTACAAATGTGCTAAAATCAGCAGCTCAAAGTCAAGTGACTTACTACTTGAACGTGATGGAATTAGCTGTGTTCCAAGTATTAATGAAATGGGTTTACATCACTTTTTAAGCTACAGTGATAAACTAAGAGCTGCTTTCTTGACAGTGTTGCTGTTAATCTCATTTTAGGCTGAACTTGGCTTCAATATGTATCTCCTTGATATTGGTGGTGGCTTCCCTGGCTCTGAAGATGTCAAGCTTAAATTTGAAGAGGTATAGTTTTGCTAAGAACTTCTCAGGTCGTAGAGTTATTCTGAATGTCAATCTGGATTAAACAAAATCTTGGTGTTTCTGTATACAGATGTACTTGCAAGAAGAAAACTTTTCTGCTTGGTCAGAAATTTAATTTAGAAGAAAAGAGGAATGAATCTGAAAACTGAAAATTAGATGAACTCATTAGATACATAGCTAAATGATTACATAAGCATGCAGAGATATCAGGCTTGTAAAGCAGGTTTTAATTGTGGGCTTGATTCTTACTGGCATAGTCTGAAGTGCAGTGTCAACTGGAAGAAGTCTATCTTAGGTCAGCAGTGCTTCCAAATAGGGTGACAAGGTAGTCCTGAGATTATACTGCCCTTCTGGATGGCAGCAAACTAATCAGTTTCTGATCTGGTTTAGAATTGGGTTTTGGACCATTTTTTAACTGATCAGTGTTCTCCAGTCTTTCACACAGGAATAGCTCTCGTTTGAGAAAGAGACAAGGTGGGTGGGTATTAATAGACTTCCACTTGGAGCAGTGTTGTCAGAACACTTGCCAGTCTAACCTAACATGGTGTTAAATGATGTTACGTATTTACACAAGGAGTCAGCAAATAAGTTACCTAAAGTGAATTTCTGCTAATGATGTGGGCTTAACATTGTCTCAGTTGTAATACCTCTTAATGAAGGCTGGCTTCTCATAGGGCAGTATTGGCTACAGGGAATGCCAGGAGCAAATGATGTTGTCATCAGGCTGTATGACATAGTCATGCTGCGGTTGGAGGCAGCTGCTTAATCACTAACTTCGGAACTTGGAAATAACTGTTCATGTAAGCAATTGAGTTTGAAAATGGATGACAAAGCCTTCTGTCTTTATGATGCAGAAAGCTGGGGAACTTTGCATGATTAGCAGAACTACAGATGGGCTAGAAGTCAAAATTGAGGTGTGGGAAGTTGCAGGGCATTAATTCTGGCTTAATGAGTCTAGGAAGGGTAATTTCCTTAGACTGAAACAGGAGCGCTTTGGTCACTTGAATTTTTAAGCTGCAAGTGGTGTCTGGTTTTAATGCAAACAAAGCTTTTGAGTGGGAAAATACAGCAAAAGCAGTCAATATTGTTTACAATATGCTAATAGTTATTACACACTTGACCAGTATATCATTTTGAGCATGGAAGTCTGACTGAGACTCCTAGAATAGCACCCGAGTAACTGCTGAAGTTCTAATATCAGCAACTGATTCTTCCCTAGATCACAGGTGTTATCAACCCAGCACTGGATAAATACTTCCCTTCAGATTCTGGAATAACTATTATTGCAGAGCCAGGACGATACTATGTTGCGTCAGCATTCACACTGGCAGTCAACATCATTGCAAAAAAAATTGTCTTAAAGGAGCAAACAGGTTCTGATGGTATGTAAATCTAGGTCTAATCTTTCTTCTAGCCAACTGTGTTTCTTTCCAAGCATTCTCTTACTGATATCTCAACTTCTTCCAGATGAAGATGATGCGAATGACAAAACTCTTATGTACTATGTGAATGATGGAGTCTATGGATCGTTCAACTGCATCTTATATGATCATGCACATGTTAAACCAGTTCTACAAAAGGTATGCTCAGTCAGAAATATCACATACTAGTCATGTATCATGGATGCAGGAGGGCCCTCATCAGAGCAGTCACTTCTCAGTTTGCTTCTCCCTTTATATTGCCAGAATCTGGCGTTAGCCTTGGGAAGCATGCAGTGGAACTAATTTTAAAGCTTGGAGTGAAGAAGGACCTGTAAGCAGCTCTTCCTCCTCTTCTCTGGAATGTTATACTAATTATGATACTACTTCTGAAAGGTCTGTTTTGACAGTCAAACTAATTACACTGAACTCTCTTCCTTAGCGGCCTAAACCAGATGACAGCTGCTATTCCTGCAGCATATGGGGACCAACATGTGATGGCCTAGATCGTATTGTTGAGCGTTTTAATATGCCAGAGTTGCAAGTTGGTGACTGGATCCTGTTTGAAAACATGGGTGCCTATACTGTTGCAGCAGCTTCTACTTTCAATGGATTCCAGAGGCCAACAATACACTATGTGATGTCAAGACCAGCATGGTTAGTAATTTCAGTATCTTGATCCATCAGTGCTGTTGATAAAGATGACGGTAGTGAATAGCCCATGTCAGCTGGCTGTCCCTGAACACACAGGGCCGTGGTTTTTGTGTCATAGTTCTTGTAAAACCTTCTTGTATGATTTTTTTGTTGTGTGCTTAGAACAGTGCTAACCTTATCAATTCCTCTTTTCTACAATGTACTCATTTCCAGGAGAGGTGCTTTTAAAGGGGTGATGTTAAGAGTCTTTTCATTATCCTGGGTTTCCGTATGCACAACATACAGAATCATTACATAATTCTTTACACTTAGCTTCTGGAACTGGTAATTAGAGGCCAGTTAGTAACAGTTCTAATAGTATGCTGTCTTCTAAATTGGTAGCTTGTTAAATTTTGGCTGCAGGATGCAGGAACATTCAACAGTGCCACTTCACAATGCGATCTGTCTGTTTATTTCAGAGCTAGTCCGTGGCTCTGGCTCATTGCTCAGTGCACAGTACTAGATCTCCATGGGAAGATGGAGCAGCATTACCTTAAAGCATGCTTAACTTTGCTATTGGGTTGCTTTCAGATTTCCTGAAAGTGCTTAAGTTCAGGGGAATTCCTGCCATAAAAGTAAGAGGAAGCTCTTACAGTGGAAATGATGAGCCTTGCTTTTCCTTTAGTGAAACCTCCTGTCAATTGAAATGTTTCTCAAACAAATGGGACTTTTAGACTTCCCATAAGACTCCAAACTGAACTGAAAATGCCTCTGCAGGAGAATAATTACCTTTTTCACTATAGTACTGGGTTTCTGTTAAAATGTAATTCTTTGTGAGGCATGCTGAGCTTAATTATGCAGGCATAACTGTCACAGAATGTTTTGGGACCTTCATCTACCCTTGGAACTCGAGAGGGGTGGGGACACCTTCCACTAGACCAGCTTGCTCAAAGCCCCATCCAGCTTGGCTGTGAACACTTCCAAGGATGGCGTATCCACAGCTTCTCTGGGCAACTTGTGTCAGTGCCTCACCACCCTCACAATAAAGAACTTTTTTCTTCTATCTAATCTAAATTTACCCTCTTTCAGTTTAAAGCCATTCCCCTTTGTCATTTCACTACATTCCCTTGTGAAAAGTTCCTCTCCAGGTTTTGTGTAGGTCCCCTTTGGATAGTGGAAGACTTGCTCCAGGGTCTGCCAGGAGCCTTCTCCAGGCTGAACAAGTCTTAACTCTCTCAGCCTGTCATAGAAAGATCTTCACTGTAACTTCATTGATACTTCTCCCTGAGTTAAGGGCCAGCTTGTATCACAGAATTTTCTTGCCAAAATGGAAAAGGCAGGTGGTCCTGTAAGACTGAAAGAGGGCGGTAGCCCTGGATGAGCAGCCAGTTGAAGGAGGTGATTTCCCCCTCTATGCTGCTCTCACAAGACCCCACCTGGAGTGCTGTGTCCTGCCCTGGGGTCCCCAGCATAAGTAGTATGTTAACCTGTTGACCTTCCTCTAGACTTGTTCCACGAAGGTGATCAGAGGGCTGGAGCACCTCTGCTATGAGGTCAGGCTGGATAACCATGAAGGATAAGGGATGTAGTAGCACGACTTCATGCCTTGCATATAGTGTAAGGAAACTAAATCAAAAAACACAGTCAACTGAAGTTACCTGGGTATGGAAGGAATTGTGTGGCTCTCACTGGGCAGCTCCTCTGCATTCCTAGTCTGTCATTCATACCTTTATGTGATTCAAGTTTCTCAGGAATGTGAGGGTGTGGGATAAGGGACAGTCAGTGCCATAGATCTGAAATTCTCAACTATTGGGCAGTAACTCATTCAGTCTCTATGGCATGTGGATATAAATTTTAGCTACAGGTATATAGGTGCATCTTTGCAGATCTAGATCCTACCCAGAAATGGGGAAATCAACTTCCCCTGAAACCTAGCCAGCCACAAGTGATCTGCACATACTCTGTCTTCGATTTTCTTCATTTATTTGGGTATTTTACCCCCCTTTCCTTTAGTAATACCATCTGGATTGCAGATGATGAGTAAAGATTTCATTTCGTGCTCCCTGGCAGTAAGAAAAGTACCTCATTACCTTTTTGGCACATCAAAGTGAAATGCTTTTTTGACTGTTTCATTTTCTTTTGTTCTAGGCAACTAATGCAGCAGATCAAGGAGCGAGGGTTCCTAGCTGAAGTGGAGGAGCAGGATGTTGCTAGTCTGCCACTCTCTTGTGCCTGGGAAAGTGGAATTGAATATCCAGCAACTTGTGCTTCAGCTAGTATTAATGTATAGGTAATATTTAGTAATTAACTGCAAGGTTAGTAATTGAATTTAGGGGCATTTGGGGGACCATTAACTTAATTCTTGCTAGAATTTTTAAGTGGTTTTTTAAAGTTTAGGTTTGGCATAAATGCAACAAAAACAACTGGGAGATGGGTCACAATTATCTGTGTTCCTATGGAAACTATTTGAATATTGTTTTATATGGATTTTTATTCACTTTTCATGTATGCTACTAAAGACTGACCCTCAACTGTCAAACAAGTATTTGTAGCTTGTGTATGGCAGAGTGGGCTAAGCTTAGTGTTTTGTGACCTACCTGTTTTAAAATAAAGTATATTGAAATAACTGGGCCTGTGTTTTGTTAATCTGTTGAAAATGAATCTGTCATGGCTTGTAGCATGTATGTATGAAAGCAGACCAGGGACTGCAAGCCCAGAGCTTACTAATAAATGAATGATGCAATTGCTATCTCCCCACCCTCCCAACTAACTGAAGTGAAGGAAACTCCTTAATGGGTGGGGAAACTAAACTGTCTTTTTAATATGTGGTGCATGAATCCTTGAGGAATCACATTTGTCTTTTGCTGTTGTACATGGGCTTAACACAGTTGCATATTGCAAGCTCAGTGTGGTGCTGGTTTCATTCATCTTTGGCTTATAACTTCTGTGGCTAGGACTGATGGCTATTTAAACACATGTAGTCATTAATGTGAATATGGCTCAGGCTCCATGGATGCCACTGACAAGCTGCTTGTTACGTGTGCAAGGATTAAATAACATCGTGAGAAAACTTCAGAAGCTGAAACTCATGTAGTTGACTGGTGGGTGACATATAATCTCTGACCCTTGTTGCCCAGGGCTTTATTATAAAATTCTGGGGGATAAGAGATGGGACTCGACCTTGTGCTTGCAGTACAATTAGAAGCTCTTATTTAGTGTAATGAAAACACAAGCTACCCTGTTAATTTTATGATTTTTGGATTAAATGTGAAGATGATGTTAAGTAGTAAATATTAGGAGTTAATTCAGGGTGTGTTAGCGATAAAACTAATGAGTCTGCTTACTGGAGTAGAGTATTCTGACTATTTAACCTGATGTGAGTTTGCTGTCACTTCTTGCACTAAAACTGCAGAATCTGTCTGACAAACTTGCTTGTCTAGGATCTGAGTCTTTTCTGTTTTCTGGAAGCTCCTGGGCTGCAGGACCTTAGCAAATGCCTGGGGTAAACAGGAAAACCTTAATGTATTATATCCAATCGAAACTTCCCCTATTTAAATTTTAACCCATTATTCCTTGTCCTCTCACTACAGTCCCTAATGAAGAGTCCCTCCCCAGCATCCCTACAGGCCCCCTTCAGATACTGGAAG
>JAOEHY010017853.1:0-86886 GCA_025447955.1 Psilopsiagon aurifrons | reverse complement strand
CCCCACCCACACAAAATAATAAAAAAAAAAAAAAAAAACAAAACCCGAAGAAAAAAAATCCAAAACACCTTTACACAAAACAAAACACAAAAGTTGTTAATATCAAGCAATGACCATCCAGGAGGAGCTGAGGATGAAAGGCTGCAGTAGGTACTTTCTCAAATGCTGCCAAGAAGAATGACTTCTGTCATTTGCTTCCCCAAACCCATCATACCACCACTTTATTCTGCCTCACCTTCCTGTTTGTGTCCCCTTTCTCTTGTCTCCCATTTCTGTACGTCTTTGTCTCCCAGCAAAACCCCATCTCTTTGAACTTTGTAAAGATAGAAACAGAAGTGCTGGGGTATTAATGCGATGTTTCAAAATGTGACTATTTTGTCTGTTTTATCCCCTCTTCTCCAAATTCTTTCTTTGTCTTGGCTGTTCAACTATAAATTCTCCCAGATGGGAAGTTCCTATATCTTGTCTTTCACAAAGTAGTGTCATTCTTAGCTGAAATCCATTGGCGCCACTATAAATACTAATGTTAATAAAATTAATATCATTGAGTATAAATTTGAATAAGAACATAACACCAATCAACTCTTTAATAAAAACGTTTCTCATACTCTCCTTTTTTCCTTCCTGCTCATTACTTGGAAATATTCTATCAAAAATAGCTAATTCAATTATTTGCCTCCAAATACTGAAGAATTTGGAGATACAGCTTTCTACAGGTCTTTAATCTTTTTCTATTTATCTTCATCCTAAATTTTTCCTGCCTTGAATGTATTCATAACTTACTTTCTCAAAAGGAAGATGATGTCATGTTTATTTCAAGCATTTGACTGAGTCCTGAGGAATTTAAACACAGCTATGATCCACAATACTTCCTCACCAGTGACACACAGCAGAATAGTGCCAGAGGAGAGTCACTGGCACTACAGAAGGACCGAAGATCTGTCTAAGGATTTGGAGCCTTCTGAGGTTGCAGGCAATGCACCTAAAAGGTGCCACTGAGAATTTATCAGTCGCATCAGTGATTCATTGCCTCACATCTCCCATCAGAGGACCAAGACTCTGCCAGTGTTGCCAAGCAACCCTGTCTTGAGCTAAACACAAAAATAAGAGCCACAAAGGCATTATGATTGACTAAAACCCCTTTTCTTCACACTGGCAATCTTGCTTTTAGTTATCATCCAGGTCACCATTGCCCAAAAAACTTTGCTGCTGCTAAGCTCTGAAAGGGATGTGTAGGAACAGACCACTGGGTGCAGTGAGGTGAGCTAACTGCTGCAGAGGTATAAACAAAAGTTCTTTACCCAGCCATTCTCCCTGACCAAGAATGTGAAACTTGAAGTACATTTTTGAGGCTGCTGCAATTTCCTAAGAATACAGCCCGCAAAAGATCATCACTAGATTTTTGGCTCACAATGCTTCGTGCGAGACTGTAATAAGATCCATCGATGCCACGCAGCAGCAATGTTAAATAGATGTTTCCATTCATTTGTTTATTTCCAGCTGACTAGATAGATGTCGGTTCTTTTCCAATCCCAGTCCTTAAGCACCATTTTGAAAATACCATAAATGAAAATTAAAGCTTATATTTTGGAAGGCAGAGGTTAATAAAAGAATCAGCTTTTATATCCCTATTTATTACTTAGAGCATAGGTAATTTGATTTATTTTAGTGATACTTCTCTTGGTAGCCCTTTGGTTTTTAATAATACTGACTGGTTGTCCATTTTTACCCGAAGTATTCACAAGGGTGTTTTGTTTAAAAATGCACAAAGGTATCTTATTAAATAATGTCACAAACATGAAGTTCATTATTATGCAAATGCCATCCTCAGAACAGATTTGTTAATTGCAGCTCATTTGCATAATTAATGAACTCTCAAATGAATAATGCCTTTGCAGATTTGTGCAGCATTGTTTTAAAATAAATTATAAGATACATGTCAAACGAAGAGTGTGTCTTAGATTCCCCTAGCATTGTTTGAAAATTAATTACCAAACGCTTGTCAAATTAAAATGAGTTTATAGTTTTTACAATGTTATTTTAAAATTAATCACAAAATAAAATGTCACCATACTAAAGTAAATAATTTTTTGTTTTTCAAAAAAAGAAATGCAGAAAAATATGCTTAAACTTCAGTTACATTGTTACACTGATCCTGAATTATAGTCATTTTGTCATAACATTGCGATTCAGCAAACTTGGTAGCTGTTTGTATAATGTTTTAGTAAATTGAGATTAATTTCATTTTATTGTTTTGCATCTCTAATATCATTAATGATTAATGATTGTGCATGTAAAAATGTTGTGTGGGCAAGGTCATGATACATTAGCAACCAAAAAGCCTGGACTTCCAATGGCTGTATATTCATGTTTGCTTCTATAAAGGGTTATGTGTCTTTAAAACTCATTTGGTTTCTGGATATTCCTAAACAGTGCTTTGAACCAGGACTCTTCTTTCTTGTTATATATTTCCATTTTTCACAGAGAAAAGCAATGTAAAAGTTCAGGAC
Organism: Psilopsiagon aurifrons; assembly: GCA_025447955.1. Taxonomy (NCBI): domain Eukaryota; kingdom Metazoa; phylum Chordata; class Aves; order Psittaciformes; family Psittacidae; genus Psilopsiagon; species Psilopsiagon aurifrons. Next base: position 84,376 of record JAOEHY010017853.1, on the reverse strand, counting down.
AGTCAAAATTTTCCTTTATTCATAACCATGTGGCCTAAATGAAGTCAGATCAGTCTCAGGAATTCAGCACTATAGCTTGATAGCCCTTAATTGTCTGCTATTTTAAAACCCAGATTATGGATGATCCTCCACTCTAAGAAACAAAACCTTAGGCAGATTCTCTGCTTTCTGTAAATTAGTGTTCACTGGCTTTACAGGAAGAAAGCCCCTTTTATGTCCTGAATACATGAGCATCTTTATAAATGATTGAGGATTCAAATACCCTGATAAATGCAGGGAAAAAAAAAGAAAAGATTTTATGGAGATACTTTAGCATTCTTTGAAGACTAGCTTTGCTAGGTAGAGACAGAGAGACCTTCCAACCATTTCAGAACCCTCTGAGTTCTGTTAAGATTCATCCCAAATGATTAACTAGATCAATACCTATTTTTGAAGCATCCTGGAGAAGAACAGTTCAATTGTTCACTTTTACATTGTCCCTAGTTCTTAAGAACTGGTGTATCCTTAGATGCTATCTTATTTTGATTTTACTCAGTCCCATGCAGTGTCTTGGAAATGCATACATAAATACATATGTATGTGTTTGTATGTGTCTGTGTAAAGAAACATCATCTAAACTCAAGAAGATAAATATGAAGAAAGTATTCATATAAAAAAAAAATCTAGTTCCTGTAATTTATTGTGAGATACTTAAGGTTGTTCGTGACTGTGGAGTGATGAAATCATATAAGTGCGAAACAGATTTTCTCATTTCAAAGATTTCACACTGACAGTCCTGAGAATGTATTCCTTCCAATATAATAATAGGCTAAATAGAGATCAGGCATGTGATATGAACATCTTTCCTGCCCTTCTTATGCAGCAGCTTTGGGATTCACAATTCTAAGAAGCAATAGGGATTGCCAATAAAACTGGATAAGATTTCTCTTGGATTATGTTAGTATACACTTGTGCAGTGAGATTTGTTTTCATACTCTGTAAAGCATGCTAAAAGCACATAAAATACACTAAAGATTATATGGAATGAAGGAGCATCTTGTCAGAGACATATTTTAAACATTGTAAAATGTAATGGAGCATACACGATAACCAAGTGGTACAGTAATACCCACACGCATTTGGTCATGCAGATGACAAGATTTCACTCTGTGACTTCAGATGACCATGGATGCCACAGTAGTACTGCTACTAAGGGAGAAGGATCTGTAAAACACATCAAATCTAGTGTTGCTGAGGAACATGATTCTCCAGACACTCAGCATGGTGAAGGGTGGCTTCTGGCACAACTAACCAATGGCGTTTACTGGGGAGAGCAATCTGATGTGATACATTGAAAGTCTGGGGTGATATAGATTATATTCAAGAAATCTTGAAAATTCAAGTCCTTGAACTTAGGTGTCATCAAGTCAACTGTGGGTGTGGGAGCTTCTAATGAAGAAAACTATAGCCACTGCCCTTTTAAAGCTTATTTCACTTGATTACTCAGGGACTAACTAGCTGTGTATGTTACCCATCACCATGACTGTTGCTCTGGATATTTAAAACGCTTAAATGTGTTGTTGCTGTATTCTGTTGCTAATCTTAATGTATACAGGTAGTGATGTCTTTGCACAGAGAGAGTTCATGTGAAGAACACTTAAGAAATTAAATTCCCACAGCTTGCCCTTCAGACTAGTCCCAGCACCTTAACACCAGGAGGAAATATTTCCTCTGATGATACAAAGCCTGTCTGATTACTTAGACAAAAGAAAGAAGCAAATAATTTAAGTTTACGTCAGTGTCTTCTTTCTTCCTCCTTGCATCTGTGAAAAAGCTAGAGAATTTCTGAAGCCCTATGCATAAAGTTTCTGGATATCCACAATGATCTATGTGTATATATATATATATATATATTCTGCAAATCTCCCAAATGGCTGAGAAAACAAATGTTGGGCTAACAGATGCTAATGCAGGTCAAATTGTGTTACCACTTATACATACTGCCAAAAAAGTTCTGCTGAAATATATGCTGTCTACATCCTTGGCAATGCCCTATGTGGATTAAAATATAAGTTTCATAAGAAAATCACTTCTTTGGCAAAATAAGAATTGAAAAGTAATAAAGATTGAACAGATACATGTATATATGTAAACATATTTACTGCTTAACCACAAAGAAGCTTGCAAAAATAAAGCACTGAACCCATAAATGTTAGTTGGAGAAACTGAAAAATAAAGTAGTTCAGGATCTTGCCTGGAACATTAAGGATTGTTAAAGAACCATGTGCTTTGTTGTGATTCTGCATCTTAAGCGAAATGAGAATTCTAACATTAAAGCTTCTTCTCGGTTGTAATTTTCTAAATTTGCTATTATTTCTATGTGCATTATTATGAAAAGTAGACATTTTTGTCTAATAATTATGTTGCTGAGTTTTCTGTTAGTGCAACAATGTACATTAATTAATATGAACTTTTAAAATACAGGATTACAGTTGAAATAGTTTTGGCTGTTAATCACTCTGCTTTTGCTTCACTTCAGTCAGTGGAATTGTACTGATCTGTTCAGAATGAGATCTGTCCCTGTTGTACTGGTGTGCAAACACTCCTATTATCCTTTCTTATCTTCTTCTATAATGAATAATGATTTTTCTTCCATTATTAAAAGCTTCTCTTTATCCAATAAAATACAATGAGAGTACCATTAATAAATTGATGACGTATTTTCTCTGAAATCTGCATGAGTGAAGGACCAGATTTACGGCCATTCAGCAGGCTGGAGAGACAGCCGGTGGAAAAGGCCCTGGTACCTGGGGGCAGCAAGCTGAGCACAAAAATAAACAGAAAATTACTCAGCCTTCTTGTTAATAATAATCGAGATACGGATTTCTTTATGAGTTATACACAAAGTGGAAAAGGATTTTTTAAATCCTAGAAAAACTGCAGTGAACTAGTTACATAAGACAGTCCAGTGCTCTAGAAAATAATAAAAAAAATCACTGTATGAATTAAACTCTAATAGACCTGTCTTTAGAAAGTCACACATCCAATGTCAACTATGGAAGGATTACAGAGGACTTATTCTGTAGTAATCTTCAATTTATAATCACCTAGTTCCTTTTGGATTAGATCCTGTCCATTTCATTAACCTGTAGTAAGGTCTTTCCTTTCTTGCATTTTAATCCACTCCAGCCTGATTTGCAAAGATTAACTTCAGATTGAAATTCTTGAGACCCACATACCCAAATGAAAATATTTGACTTGGATGCACATATATCACAAAATGTATCACAAATAATGGCCCTTTTCAATTTTACTAATTAAAATACATCAGTCTGAAAAAGATTGATGGACAAGTTTGTAGGGACACCAACTTTCCCAGACATTCAGAACATATTGTTGAATCAAAAGCAAACACCAAATCTAAATATGCCTTAAGTGCCTTTGAAGATGAAAATTATTCATTCTGATCTAATGAATTAAATAAGAATTAAGATACATAAGAATTAAACTAGAATTAGAAAGAGAGATAAAAAGCAAACAAGTCAGCTCCTGTTCAGTAATAAAGCCTGAAAGAAGCTTTATTTTGTTCTGCTTACCATTCATAAGTTTGAGGAAAAAGTATGTAATTGTGTAGTAAGATAATCTAATTCTGTTTTCAATTATCATGGTGTAAATTTAGTCAGCCGTTGAACTGCAGGAGTCTGTGGCTGAGTACTCAAGAGTGTCTATTCTCGTATCTTTTAAATATTAAAATATATCTGAAAAGAGGCAAATAGCTGCCTTTTGAAAAAGTAAGTGTTCTGATATTTATTGTATATAATTATTCCTAGAGAAGGTGACTATAAATCAATCAATATACCAGTTCCAGATGTTTTAATACATCTTAATTTGTGAAATAAGAAAATCAAAATATTACAATGTTGCTGTGTTAAGACACAGTGCATTCATTATTGCTGGGCTGCATACAATATAACCTTGATCTTTCAGCTTTTCTATTTTGTTTTTAATGATGGATACTTCCTCCCAGAGTATTTCCATTTCACAGTAGTATTTGGATTTCTAAGTATTTTCATACAAAATAATAAAGAAAACATAAGCCTTTAAGCCTTCAAGCCTTCTCCAAATATGATTGACATTTTTTCAATCCAACCTGCATTTTTATTACTAAAGTCCTGTAGTAGAATTTAAATAGATTACCAGTTTGCTCAATGTATTTTGTTAATTGAGATCATTACATTTACAAAAAGTCTGAACTCATGAACTCTCTTAGTCTACACTGTCATCAGTGAAAATCATTATAGGGTATTTATATCTGAATTATTCGTATCTTTACCTAGAATGATATGAAATAAAGGAGGATCATGCTACAGAGCAAGGATGTGAGTTTAAAATCACGTACATAAAAAATAAGAAAAGTAGTTGAAGCATAAAAAGCCCATAATATTTCTTATTTTAGACTTTGTTTTAGTTCTGCCTCTGTCTCTGAATAGGATGCTCCTCTCTATGTGGCCACAGCAGCACAATCCACTCCCTAACACTAGATTTTGCTGTGATTTACCCCTTTTCAGTTGTTGCTTTCACAAGTCTTTCACATCCAGTCATCATCCTGGTGTTTGGGAGGCAGCTGTCAATAAAATACCTGAGTCTTAGGAAGACTGTTAGAGAATCAGCTGACCTGTGAATTGTTCCTATCAGTCAGCTCTTTGCCCAGGGGATGAATGTCAAACAACCCTGCTAATGGTCAAGATGGTCTTCCCTTTTTCTCTCCAAATCAGACAAGAGAATAGCTTGACACACAGCAGTCCCTTTTCTGTCCTTTCTGTTCAAAGGACTATTTTTTTCTCCATCACTACCCATAAGTGCTTTGACTATTCAGTAAACTTAGTAGATATACTGCCTATGGTTTTCCTGGGGTGGGAGTTTCTGTCCATACAGAGAGTGGCCATCATGCACTGAGCTCTGTCACATGGCCTCCCAGAAAGTATTTGTTGAATCCAGCCACAGCATGTACATCAATACTATTAGGATCGCATAGGTCATACGCTGACAGCTTTAACATTATGATCAGCAACTGCTCGATGCATGGTGCACAGGAACATGCATTAGCTTACAGTTAGCACTGTAAGATCCAAAAAGATAAGGCTGATGTGGTTGCTCAGACAAGATATGAGTTTCACATGTGACTGTGGATGAATTGTATGAGGTTTGTATCTCTGAGGCTTTTGTATCAGTCTGCACCAGCCCAACAGCCTCTGAGAAAGCGGCTCAAATTAACATAAATGTGTAGTTTAAATGCCTTGCCATTTAAACCAATTTTAAGCAAGTAATATTCTATTTAAATGTATTTCTTCAATCAAATGTTAAGTCTTTTTTCAAAATATTACATTTATAGCGTATTTCTTCTTTATATGGGGAGATATTATAGAAAACAACTGAAGTAAATAAACATGAATCTGTCATTACACATGGAAAACCAGAAAGAAAATCCATGTCGAGCAAGAGTTGAATTCAATTCATAGTATTTTTCTGAGAACTTCTATGAACTTTCTTTCACTCACAATTTTTCCAGAGAAGTAGCTTTATTAAAGCTTGGATAGATTGTATTTTTCTTTTGGGAATAAAAGTTATGAACAGAAAATACTGATTATTCACGCAAGAATCAAAATAAGATATTAAGAAGTGCCTCAAAAGCCAAAATATTATTTTCAGCTTACGTTTTTCACGTGAATTAACCAAATAATTCTCTTCTAATTTTCTTCTACAAGATGAAAGTCAAATAAAGAAAAAAATGAAATCAGGGGTTCAGCATTTTCTATTCTAAAAGAACATCCAAATCTTCACAGTATTTTTTCTAAAATAGCACTATCAAGATTGGCATATTTTTGCATATTTTGACAGATTTATGTTCAAATGAATTTATTTGCAAAAGAATAAACTGTGTCTGAGGAAATTCCTGACCCCTCTGAATACCTGTGAGCTCTGGAATCAGGTGTTACTTTGGCAAATGTCTTAGCCACTACTGTAGTGTAGCTTGAGTTGCTTGGGCATTGTGGTTGTCTTGTGGGGGTATTTTTGAGCTTCTGGAATCTAATACTGTAAATTACTAAGATTTAACAAAAGTCCTGTACTAGAATTTAAATGGATTACAAGTTTAACAAAACACCTTTTCCATAGAAAAATTATTTCATTATTGGAATTTCCTCAGCTTCAGGGAAAGCTGTTTCACTAATGTAAAAAAGAAAACAATATGAAAAGCCAGGGTTCCTAATATATTGGATTTCCAGACTCATCAAGAATATGAGAGGCCTTTCTTGCTTAAGAGATAGAGATTTCAACATGCACCCCTAGATGAACATATTGGTTATTTGGTTATTTAGATAGCTCTCACTTGCATTGTTTAATTTTTAAAATTTGAAAGCTCAAGGTTGTGGGTTGTTTTTTTTTTCCCCCAATGCAGAATTAAGGCCAATGCGTGAAATCATTTGCAAAACAGAATTCTTGTTTTACGGCCATTCTCACAGCTGACTTCACTAGAAGTGAATAAGGGAAGCAGATTTTGACCACAGTAGCTGTGTCTAGACTAGTAGATTTAAAAGTGCCAGGGAAGTGCTTCCAGGCACTGGAATTTGATTGTGTAAACCGTTAAATCGTTAAAAGAGTCCCTGGCCCGCTCCTGGCTTTTCCCAGCTAGAGCAGTTTCAAACAATTCACAAGGAGCTTTCTCTATAGGTAGCATGAACACAAACACCCTTTGGTTAGTGAAACAGTTTCATAGCACAGATGTGGGCCAGTCTTCACTATATGTCAGAGAACAGTCACAAGAAAGTTTAATTTACTCTTATAGAAACAACCATTTGTGAATCAAAAAAGAAAATCAAAATCTCTACATTCTTTTTATGAAAGGGAGAAAGGTACCAAGAAAGAAGGAAGGTGGAAAATTATTATCTAATTTAAACAACAAGATTTTTTTTTTCTTTTTATATGGAATATCCTCTTCCCTCATCTTCTTGATGCTAGGAAAACCTATGTTCCTTCTGGTCTTGTCCGTACTGGTTTATTTTTATCTCACGTCTCCATTTTTCTACTTTATAATAACATACCAATAAACTGACAAAGCAAAAAACCATGGGATTAACTTATTAGTAAATTTTGCAACATAAAGTAAAGCTACATTAATCCTGAGAAGGCCTTGATCCAACCCAAACATTTTACTGAAGATTCTGTGCCCAAGTGCAAAAAAAGAGGAAGCTCAAATCCTTCTCTGAATAATGTATGGCCACAAGAAAAGATGCTTTTCAATAACAAGGATCAGCTCAATCAGGAAACTAAAAGCTAAATTGTCTTTGTGCCTTTGCAGAGATATGCAAGGGCAGAAGGGCACCTTCTTCAGGCATTTGGTCTCTGCAGTGAATTGAGCACAATGGCAGTGATTGTTCTCGTGGAATGACAGGACTCTGCAGGGCTAAAGCCCTTAGAACTTGTGTGAGAAACCGGTATCCCTCTCATACACTTTACTGCACCATGGATATGGCTGGAATTGGGAAGCAGAGTTTTCTGGCTCCTGTTTAGCCTGTATTGATTATGTTCACCTTTAGGACTCTTGGGATTGCACTGACTCAGGCACTGTAGAAAGTACCTGACCTTTCCACTGCCACTGCTGTGGTTCAGGTTCTTGTCAAGGAATCTTCTGGAAAAGGAAGTGCATGCTAACCTGTTAGAAAGAGGTTCATTGAGCTGGGGCAGGTCTGCCAAACTTGTTTTGAAGTGGTTCACAGAATCAAAATCAAGGGTTTATTTGCCTTTCTTCTAATTGGAATGAGGCAGCACCCCAAGTAAATGCCCATTGCTGGTTTCCCATCTATGCACTGCAATCCATCCAGCAGAACTCATTGCCGCCATAGTTTGGAGATAAAAAACAGTAGACTGGTTAATATCTATCTTTTTTGAGAGTACAGTATAGTCTAAGTATGAAGACTGTCACATGAATTAGATGATTTGAGAATTCCTCTAGTATTTCAGAGGGAATTTGTTTCAAACCATGTATATTAATAAGGCAAAGCCCATGGTGTTTCCAAGCATGCTTGGTGACATGTGCAGAACTGCCAAATGGTCCATTGTTTCAAAAAATTATGTGTCCCAAGGCAGTAGCAAACTTGTTTTCCAGACTGTGGGCATCAGTTTATGTGCTACATTTAGCATGTCCCTTTTTCTTGTGTTTTCCAAAGTAAGTTTGATTTTAAAAATCTTATTCTTTGAATAACATTTCTTTTTTTTTTTCTTTTTCAGAATACATCCTAAAATGCCTGTTTATGCAGTGCTGTCCACTAAGCATTAGCACTGTTCAAAACAGAGAGTGATAAAAACAAATATGAAAATTGAAGATCTGGAATGTAATGGCTGTGTTATAGCACCACATAAGGTCTATATGGTAGTCAAAAATAAGATATTGCTGCACTTTTATATGTTCCATGTATTTTATCACTCTAATTATCTGTCATTAATACTTGCGAGAGCAATTATTTTCTTTAGGGGTATAATATTCCACATAAATCATGATGATGACTGAAGATTTTTAGAGGTTTGGTTTTGGGTTTGGCTTCTACTGGATTATTGAATACTAGTAGTGACAAGAAATTCAGAGGCAGTATTTCAGACCGTCTGCTTATAGGAAACCAGAATTTGTTTGCAAAAGAAAAAGCTTTTAAGGAACAAAATAGTATTTAATTCAGGCAAAGCTTCTGGCAATGGTATCCTGCTAAAGATAAAAATATAATTTACCAGAGATAGATGCTGGATTTTAGATTGTATACGAAAGAAGGAAAAACCAGGCATGATAAGGCAAAAGGGCAAATTCACTCTTCTTTACTGATCCAGGGGCTGCTTATGAACATGCCAGTCATGCTAGGTATTAATTCAGCAACTAAAATACATACATTTCAGTTTTAATAGGCCTGCACTTTGGCGCAGACCCCGACCAGATCAATCCAATTATAAAGAATTTTCCCAATAAACTTGATGCCACTGAGAATTCTGGATTCACAGAATCACAGAATAGTTAGGGAATCATGGAACAGATTTCAGCTGTCCCTGAGCCCATAAAAGAATTCAGGGGAAAGGTGAAGACATGAGAAAATTGATCAATTAGCTACAATGTTCTCAGCACAGTGTGATCCTTCTAGCTTTTAAATAGGTGACTGTACAGTATTGCAGAGCAGTGCCTGACATAGCAGAGATATTCCTGGCTTCATAGCCTGACTTCAGGGAAGTCCCTCTATCCATTTTGCGGCCTCTGTCATGTTCTGTTACAGGACATAGCCTCTGCCTCAGTTTCTCCATTTTATAGACATAGATAATGCTAATGACTTCTGTAAAGTTCTTTCTTTGAAACCTGCTGATGGGAAAGACTATGTGTAAGTAAAGCACTATTCATGTAAAACTGATTCTCCTTATATCTTTCTGGAGATCAGGGTGCTTTAGAAAACACAGAAAAATAAAACTTTTATATTCATGAAACAGTCTGTAGTAGAAGGATGAATGTTTGGAGCGGATCTGTTCTGCCCTCGCCAGCAGAGCTGATAATAATCAGTCACTTATGTGCTATTTCACAGCTGATACCTCCTCCAAAAAAAAATTAATTGCAAAAGTTTCACAGATGTCTGCAGCAGTTGACCAGAGCTCTTGGGTTATTGCTTGTCAGACTATTAATGGGTTTGGCTAACCATGACAGTCATTACTTTCCCCCTCCTGTGAGCTACTTTCTGTGTAATTTATGCATAGGTTTTGCCAAGATTTGACAACTTTCAGGATATTAACATAAAATTAGACTGCAGAGCTGAACAATGGGTGGCATTAAAATTAGCAGCAGTGGAAACCAATCAAAGAGAATTGGTTTCTCTCCTGCTTTGCTTTTAAGTTCATATTTTTTATTTATCTTATTCCATTATCATTTTAGATGGAGGGGTAAAAGAATAAATGCTAAAGCCAGTTTTGTTTTCTTGGGTGCCTTAGGAACCTTCAGAATGGTTCAGAAATCTTAATCAGACAAAATGCCTGACAGGATCTTAAACAACAGCTATCTTGAAATCAATCACAGAGGAAGAAAAGTTAGAAGTGTTTTTTTAAAAAAGGGACTTTAAAACAGAGCAGATTCTGCTCCACACAGATTGTTCAGTGAATGCCATTACAGAATGCGATGTGCGTGTTAATAAGTAAGGACATCTGGTAACCAGCTTTTTTCTGATTCATTAACTGACTCTGCTTCTGTGGCCACAGGGCTTGATAGGGAAGGCTGCAAGACTTTTGCTCCCAGAAAATGGGACTTTGATGTATGCTTCATTTCTCTGACCTAACCATATCCTTTAAATTTCCTCTTATGCCTCCATTATAAATATTTAAATTCGAAATCTTTCTGGAAAAACTTAAAAGCTTAGAGGAATACATCCTCCTATTTAATTGCACATAGCAAGAAGTCATATTTAAGATTCCTTCATTGATCTTTTACAATAATTCACTCCATCAACACACATCAGTAAGCGAACGTCTCTACTTGTTAGCATTTACCATGGCTACATTTAAATATTCTGCCCCCTTTCTCAATGTTTCTTTCAAACACGATTCATTACAATGGATGGAATATTTCTGAAAAATGACTTTGAACTGATTCCTTTTTTGGAAAACTACAATTTGTGCCAAACCAGTAGGATTATTTTTTTTTTAAACCCTCCATGAGATTAATGAGCTTCGACAGAGAAAGTAAAAAGCATCACACTGCTCATATCAAGTGCTGGCTTTCTTCATATAACAAAAGTGAAACAGCTCCAAATGCTCTAGAGAGAATGATTGAGCAAAAGAAATCTAACTTGATAGTACATGTTGAGGGATGAAATGGACAATGAAGTTTCCATATGTTGGTTTTATGCAGTAATTAGAAACTGTCACACACCGTTTCATTTTTTAGTTTCCTTGGGCTTATTTGCATGTATGCGGCTTTCCTTAGAGCAGAATTGAAGCATCAGACTGGCACCCAGTTGAAATCTGAGGCAGTGACACGTGAGCTTCTTCCACCTTATGGACAAGAAGCCAGCGGCAGGTACTGTGATGGCCCAGAGCACAGCTCAGTACCAGCCAGCTGCAGCTTCGTTTACCTCTCCTCCTCTGCCAGATTTTTTTTCCAGATTGAAGCAGTGGCTGTTCTCATGATGTCAGTCTGTGCATTCTTGGTTATGCAGACCAGCTTTTGTTTCCAACAGATACAATGAATTCAACTTACTAACCTGCACGTATGTTCAGCAGGAGTTTGGCTCCCCATTCTTTCAGGTTCCTTTGAAATTCTTGGCAGTTTCTCAGAGGCAAGACAGGGAAACAACACTCTGGTTCACAGTTTTCCTCATGGATGCAAAAAATTGCCCACATGATTTTTAGAAAATTTTCCAGTGCTTTAGTAGTGATCCCTGTCTATAGCCTGATAAACAGCTGGTTCACTTAAAACATCTGAATCTGGCCTTCAGAATTGCAGCAGAGCAAAATAATTAATGAAACTATTTGACTTTCATCTTTGGTATCCTGATGTTAATGATGACTGAGGACATAACGCCTTTTTGTTTGTTTGTTTTTTTTTTTTTCTAAAATAAGGAACATACATATATGTACATTTTTAATGTCAGTTAAGAAACTAAGTCAGTGTGTTTTGTGTATGTTGATGTTTTCTGTCCCTAAACTGTTCTCCAAGCCTTTGTAAAACACCGGAAAGCTGGATTCATATCTCCTTGTCCATGCAAGATAGATTAGCTCTCTGTCTGCTGTTAAATCCCAACTCTTAAATGATCTAAAATCCCAACAAACAGGCCTCTGAAAAAACATCAAAGGACATTGATTACACTCACAGTTACATCTGTGAGGCAGAATTCAAAGATCTACTATTAAACTACTATTCTTTAAAATGCTGGACCACATCCTTGATGTTACTATTCTCTTCTGTTCATTCCTAAAGCAAAATTGGGTTTGTTTTTTAAATAGCTGAATAAACTTTTACTGTAATCAGTAATTACTTGTACTGCAATAGCAATGAAATGCTCTCCTCTGCCAGCTACTGCACAACCTCCCAGAGATCCTTATCTTCACGCTCAGTCCAGAGGTGGCTCTAACATAAACCTAAATCATCAACGCAACTGAGCCTTCGAGGAGAAGAGGTCATGCTTACTCATGGTCCCTTAATACTACATCACATAGATCTTTGCTTTTATGTGTATTTTACTAATTTTTTTAGTAGTTATTTACACTGTATTTCAACTATAGTGAGAACTTTTTCCCAAAGTTTTGGAGCTTGCCTAGAGGCAAATCCTCAGGAAGCTATAAAGATAAGCTGTTGCTTTATACAAGCAAAAAAAATATGGATATTATACTTCATAGAAATTTTCAAAGGCAGTTATGGGCATCTTGCTTTACTTTTATGATTGGAAATATAATTTAAAAATGAAGTAAATAAAATGCTCATATAGAAAATGATGTAAACCCAGTTTGAGAGATAGAGGATTTACTGGTCAATACAGTGGAAGGCATGTCACTGGTTATAGCACAGCTGCTGGAGGTGACTGTGTTGGTATCTGTAGCATGTTGATGTGTGAAGTGCAAAAATGAATCTTATTCCTCAGGAGAGTCCTGCATATGTCACATATATTGTCTCATTAAGCCAATCCATTTATCAACCCACTGAATGCCAATTAAATTGCACAGGATGGTGCAGGTATATGGTGGCTGATGGTGCCAAACTTTATTACAGCTGAGCTTTTCTGGCTCAGTACATTCCTGCATAGCAAAATGGCAGACATATCAAAGCCAAATTAAATGTTCTTGAAATAATGCCTTTAAAGAGGAAGAAATGCCACAGCCTGGCACAAAAGAGTATGAAATGTAATGTCACTTCTTAGTGTACTTTTAGTTCCAATGAAGATGTCACGGCTCAGATCCAGCCAGTGCCAAATGTCTTCACAGCGTGCAAATTAGATCAATGTAATTTCATCAGGATGATGATCAGACTCTGTTGTAGTTATATGGCTACATGCACAGCTTCTGCTGACTGCTGCAGTCAGACTGGCACAGCTGAGCTAATGCTGCCATCCACAGAAAGAGACAGAAGTTGATTTTATAGCAGTTTCCTGAGGTCAGAGTCCAAAGGATATTCCTAGGTCCTATGAATATGTGAATTAATATTTACTTTGAATGCTTGACTCAAAGATCTCCAACAACAGCCCCTTATTTATCTCCAACAGCAGTAACATGGATATCTTTATTCAGTATATTCTTGTTACAAACTATTGGATGATGAGCTTTTGACAAAGGCTTTTTCAACTGTTAAAATGTGAGCAACAACAACCCAGCCAAGAAATCCATTCTGCCCCTTTCCTCCAAGACACTGTCTGGTACCAGACATCAGAAAAGATGTACTGCCTTAGCTACTTCGGTCTGAAGCATATCATACAAACACAAACTTAACCCCTTTGCCAGTATTCATTAAGGGTCCTGACAGATGTACTCTCTTGGATTCAGTATTAGTCACTGAAACATTATTGCTCTGACTGTCCCCCTCTCTCCTCTGCTGGAGGTTACAGCCTGCATAGCAGGGGTGGAAGAAGCGGACATTTCCCAGCTTCTTCAGTTCACAATTCACAATTCACCCTATTAGCTTGACTCACTACTGCTTAACTCAGTGTTATCTGATCTGCCGAATCTTAGGATATCAAACCCCCTTCTAGAAGGTTTGGCGCATGAGCACATATTTTGCTCTGCTGGTGTGATGTGGGGCTGGTCACCCCAGCGACAGAGAAGGACAGACGGGTGAGGAAAAAGTATTTTCTTAAAAACGCTCAGCCTTCCTGATGCCTTTTTGTATGCCAGGCCTCCAGGTATGCAAAATGGGCCTGGTTCTTCTCAGAAATATCATTTTCCAGCAAGATTATATCTAAAATGATGATTTGCTTATACAGTCTCTTAGAAGCAGGAATGTGGTATGTGTTAGTTGGTACCAGGGCCAAGGCGCACTTTATATATATTGAAAGTTTCATTTCACTCTAGCTTTTTGCATGCAGGATTTTTATATGTTAAATTGTTAGATTTGGTGATATTTTTAATATTTTTTTTTCTCCCTAAAGTATTGGGTAAGGAGCAATTACTTACACATATAACAGCTAAAATCCCCAAACACCATGGCACACAGCCATTTGAGGCAAGTTGCCAAGTTTGTAGCTTCAATTAACCTTCATATATCCCTCCAAACTTGGAACACTATCAGAAGGCTATTATGTTCAAGCCTCACTCATGTGGTGAGCACTTAGACACTGAAGTTGAAATCAATAGCACTGGTGGATACATGATTGCTCATGTACTCAGGTTTGCACAAACAGACTTGAATTTGTAGCAGTCGCATCCAGACTGAAATAAGGAGACACAGAAACTTGCAGACACATAGTTATTTCAGGATTTTGTCACAGAGATCAAGCCCATTGTCCGTTATATAGCATCTGTACATTGCTGAAGTTGTTTGAGCTCAGATGGTAGCTACTGATGGTGAACTGGAGTTAAGGGGAAGCAAGCACAGCAAGATTTGGAGAACCCATTAAGCCCCTTAAGTAGCTTCCAGTAACAGCTATATGTTCATCAGAGGTACCAAGCAAAGAGGTTGCTCTCTCTGGAGACTGAAACAGAGACTCTATGCATCCCAGATGTTCATAAACAGTTTATTTACCCTCCCCTGTGTGCATTTAATTCTCAAGATGGATGGAGATGGAGCAGAAATGAGAAACGGAATAAAAAGTCAGTTTTGGCTCTAAAATGAAAATGTTACTTATGCTCACATGGAAACGTAAAGCTTCAATAAAAGCAGATAAACACAGTTTTTATGTGGGGGCAGACAAAGGGCTAGATGCCCAGCTGGTATAAACTGGCATAGCTTCACACTGAAGTTGATTAAGCACAGTGCAGTTTGTGCCAGCTGAAGGTCTGGCTTACAGTTACTGCTCAGTATCCCTATTGTGTGGGTGAAATCCTATCTGTCTTGAACAGAATATGGCATGCAGTGATGGATATCTCAAGTGTAAAGGCTACAGGAACAGCATAAGATTCAGTCTGAAATCTTACAGAATTTCTAAATCTCATAAATGCCACTGCAAATTGCTAGAAATTGAAAAAAAGTACTACTACACAGAGCCAAAAATACTGGGTGAAAAAAGAGTTTCTATCAATAGAAGAAAAGGAAATCATACTTAATAGATGTATACCAATTTATATTTAGTGTAAAATGTTTACTCGGTGTTGCTTTTACTCAAACATTTCACATTTGCATCCTACAGGATCTGCAGACTGAAACAAATGAGAACTTTCAGCTGAGACAAGAAGGCATTTACCCAGCCTTTTGCTTGAGCATCTACCCCGACAAGGGGGAAGCACCCCAGGCTGCTCCTAGGGCATGCCAGGACCCAGATGCCAAGCATGGGAAGGCTCTAGCAGCAACATCTGGCTGCACGGCGAGGTCTACAGGCAGTTGTGCTAACAGATCTGGAATAGCCTCTGGGTCTGGGCTCACTCACGCTCTCCTAGGACACATTTTCCTTCTGCTCACCTTTGTTTTGTCAAATGCATGGGGTTTTCATTTATTACATACTAGAGTAATATGGAAAGGCTTCCTTATCAGATCAGCAAGGATGTTTCCTATGCAGTGCATTTTTTTTTTCCCTACAAATCCTTGTTTCAATAACTGCAGCCTGTACAAGTTCATAACACTTGATTTTTGCCTCCTTTGTTTTACCATGAAACATTTTGTAAGATGCAGTTACTGACTGGAAAATTGTGATATGAAGTTTTCATCTTATTTTTAAAAAAATCCCAAAAATCCAGTATTTTTAAAAATCAGTTTACTAAAGCTGAAACATGTCAGCTTTATTAGTAACTTTTGGTTACACTTATATTATTGTACATGTTAGAGGTAGAATTAAGGAAGACTGACTGAATTTACTCTAGAATTTCCTCAAGTTGCTTCTCGCAATACCAAAATACAAAAAAGGACGTGTAACTATATGAAAATTGTGACCACATTTAAGAACTAAACCCTTTCATACTATTCCTATGTATTTAAGCCTTTGCTGTGCATTGTGCATGGAAAGCAAAACTTATGGCAAGACAGATCCCTGCATCATTAATACTGAATGAAAAAGTTAAAGGTTTAAAATTCATAGTATTCATTCTTTCTGCAATTGTTGAAATGCATACATACGAGCTACTGAAAAATTGTTTCAAGACCATTTATTCTGTTACATCTGCACCTGCATGCTTTCAAAAATTGAGAGGGTTTTCTGTATGCTTTACTAAAAAAAAACCCCAAAAAACCATCAACCTTCCCCCCCGCCCCAACATTTCAAAATAATATTAATTTGTTTTAAATGGATCACAGCTTGGGAACTCACTGGGTAAACTAAATAATGACTTGCAAATAGGACACTAGCCTTTGGCCCTGAGGTAGCAAGAAATATGTCATCGCACATCTAACATCCACTAACATTTAATAAATGAATGTTTACAGTATGCATTTTTTTTTCCACAGGCAGGGTATAAAAAATAAATATTGTGGGATGGTATATGTTAGTCGTAACATTCTGTGCACTGCTAAAATTTTTCAACAAATTTTAATCCATGCTGAAATTTGTTTTTATGATTCTCTACATAGCAAATAAAGAAATATATGGTAGAAAAATAATGTTCCAAGTGTTCCAGCTGTCTAACGGCAAAAATATTCATTTTCCTCTAGCTTTGTGGGGATGAAATTATGATGAAAGTTATAATTCTGTAGAACTAAGGAGAATAGTATTCGTCATGGAATTTAAAGAAAAAAAAAATAAAAGCATTCAAGAAAGGATAAATCCAGAAAGCATAATCCAAGGGAATCAAAAAGGACATGTGGATTAATATGGAGAAAAATTAATTGGAGCATTAGATATTAAAGAAAGCATGACACAGGTAAACAAGAGACCTCTAACTTAATGTGTTGCTTAGGTATTTATGTGCAGCTTTTCTTAACTACAGGCCAACTCATGGGTTTAAGCTTGGTTTCTCTTGAGTTTAGAGTTAATCTGATGGTACACTTAAGAACCAGTATTAGGGTTACAGGGCATGTGAATTTTCAGAGAGCTTGCTGAAACTGTACATTTAAAGGAACATGGAGCTGAGAATAGAGCTGGTGTAGTGATAGCCAATGCCATGATGTTAGACTATCTTATGGAAGCTGAGTTGACCATAATAAGCTTACTTATACAAATTTTTGATTGAGATAATAATCGTAAGTAGGGTTATCACTAAAACTAACTCAGGAAAGAGTGAAAGAATTGCTTATAGTCTGTAAATCACATTTACACATGGAAATTGGAATTTTGGGAAAGTATTTACTAATAACCCAGTTGGTACAACCCCCCAGTTATTGTTCCCTTGCATCACGAGAAGGAACACAGCTTGCTGTTCACAATCTCCTAGTACATCATATACTAAGCCTTTCTGGGTTTTGCATCCATCTGTGGGTGGGTAGATGATTGAGAGAAGCCATTCCTTCTAAATTAATTCAAAATGACTAAAGTTAACTTCATAGGGAAATGAACTGTGGAAAAGAATTTTGGCACCAAAAAAAAGGTAAAAGATGTCTGACAGATTTTTCTTTAATGTCCAAGCACAGCTGAACTATAATAGGGTGAGCAATTAACTCTGATTAAGAGGTGATGTCATTGGGTTTTTTAGCATATAGGATAAAACACTTTTACTCAATGCAAAGGAATTTGTAACTGACTGAATGTTACAGCCTTGACTGTCCTCTGCTGCATAAAAAACATCGCAATAACTCCAGAAGAGGAAGAATAATGGTAAACACTTTACTCTGAAGGAGATTCACACCATTTTCCCTTGATGAGGGAAAGTTTAACGTCATAATGTGACTTGCTTATTTTCCAGGAAGAAAATAAAAGCCATTAGCCTAATGTCCCTTCTATGACATACAGAAAAAGTAGGCCTTATCCCCAGAAGAAATGGAGAGCCAGCCCTAGGGAGATAGGAAGAAAAAGAAGAGGCTGCCATATGCCTTTGTGATTCAGCTAAGAGTGGTTAAATCTGCCTCTTGTCATCAGTGGCATCATCCAAGCAATAATGGACAAGAGCACTATGAAATAAAATTGCCTCGCTTCCTGTTCTCCATACTGCTGAACTCCATATTATTTTTCTTAAATAATATTCTCCAGTGATGGGAATTTGTTGAAATCTCTTTGAGACTGGTGCCTAGTTGATGGCTTTGCCACAAGCCCTGAAAAAGCAAGTAGCAATGTTTTCCTTATAGCATATTAAGGGCCAAATACATTTACATTGTATGGCCCATACGTTCTCTTCTCCTTTTTCAAAATGATATACGTAGTTCAGCTCACACCTGGTGAGTGGTAAAGGTAGGTAGGGAGTCCAGTATTCCTGAGGCACAAGCGTCTTGAGAGATAAGTGAATCTGAACTTCATCACACAGCACAGAACAAAGTCCTACTTCGAGTTTCAGTATTTCTGAATTGTTCAATTTCAGGCCAGGAAAAGCAAGGAACACAACAATACATTTCTAATCCTTGACTATTTTTGTTTATAATTGTTCTGCCTATCTCAGTCCTATTACTCCAAACAGCAGAATGCAACCCGAGTTTTTTAAAGTTAAAAGAATTTCAGGAGATCCCAAGACTATTGAAGACATGAACAAAATCTGTCCAACTCCGCAAGAATGAATACAACATTTCCAGCTTAGGTACACCTCAGATTTATCTGTCTGAAGCTAGAAGCGTGCCATTTGGGCCACTGATGAGACCGCTCAAGGGGTCACCTGAGAGCAAAATCCAGGCGACTGTAGAGATACCTTCACAGAATCTTTCTGCTTTCCTGGATACACATTTTCCTGAAAGTCACAGGAGTTTCAAGTTTTGTGATTCCTATTCTTTCAACAAATAAAATATTTCAAGTTTCTTCTAAAACAGCAGGCTATAATACTGCAGTAAAACTTCTTTTTTTTTTTTTTTTAATTAATGCATCCTACAAATTAACATAGTCCATTGACAGACACACACCTTTTGGTAACAAATCCCTTATTTACAGTGTTGCAGCTGCTAACAAGAGTGGCCTTGCTAGTCATTCTTGATGCATCTGGGCCTTTATTATTGTTTTGTTACATAGTACTGTTCAAACTGCAAATTACTATGGAATGCTACAACATGCTCATCTTTTCTAAATTAACATCCTTCAGTATGCCTCTTGAGTTAATACAAGGAAGGCATTGATTACAGTCTTTCCCAATAGGTGTATCAAGATGAATACTTCATAATAAAATACCAGTCTGAAATGTATTTGGGAGAATTATGGCAACAACTTTGGAAAACACTGGTTTAGAAAAGTAATTTCCAGAATTCTTTTCCATTGAAGCAACTTGGCTGCTCCTGGGAATTTCCTCTTGTTAGTACCAATCTTGACTTGACAGGGAACTTGGAGCAAATACTTGGATGTGAGCTTTCACAAAGGTCATAGAAAACAAGTCATTGTCACTCTATGATTGTAAGTAGCACCATCAGATTTGATATTTATTAAATATGCTACTTCCAGGGAAAAGTTACATAACACATCCTTGTGGAGGGATAGGAACTATAGGATGGCCCTGCTCTGTCATGACCCTGAGGCTGATTTACACAGACTCTGTCCATGTCACAATCTAGTCTAACCTGAATCAACATTGAGACAGCAATAACACAGCCATCATTGCTAAATGCCTTTTTAAACTTGGGCATTCCAGCCTGGGTGCCTGGGGAAACTTGAAGAGAAATGTGGACTTCTTGAGTCTCTAGTTCCTTGGATCCAGGTCAAGAAGGGAAACAGTAGGAACAACAAAAACAGTGCATCAGACAGTGATCCACTTAAAAAGAAGAGGTCATTTAAGCCCACCCTAGGGCTGGCCAGCAGAATCAAATGAAGCTGAATGTGCTGGAATACTTAAGAGTGTTCAAGCTGGTCTTTAAAACATATGATTGATACCTCAAATTCTTGCTGAATCATGCAAACCAAAACTATTCTATAGACCTAACACTGCTGGAAACTAAACCTTGCCCTTGTTTGGAATTATATAAATTAACCAAGTCATTTATTTAAATACATATACATCATTTATAGAGACTTGACTGTCATATTAAGCTACTCTAAGGTTTGAGGACAATATTCAGATGCTTACTGCTGTAGTTTTGTCTGGGGTTAACAGGAGTCTGCATGGTTAAATATCACTCACTGCTTTGACAGTATATAATGCCCTTAATTCTTCACACACAGATCAGATGTTGGTAGTGGGAAACATCTGTTTCTGCTCATATATTACAGAAAAAAAATGAAACAAAAAAAGATTAGAAATTGGTAGCAGAGTTGCAAAATTCTGGCTTAGAACTTAAACAATCATAATGTTAGGAGTCCCTCCTTTTCTTTCCTGGGTGCCTGGGAATTATAGTTGGGTTTTTTATTTTAATACTTATCTATTGTTTAATTTTATTTTTAAATGAAGCTGCAACAGATATTCTTGCTAGTACTGAATAAATATATTTTGTAGTTGAATTGTTTGAAACTTTGAAAATAAAAATGAGATTACTCAAAGGTCCATTCAGTCCAGTTTAGGAGTGTTATCTCAGTTTGTTATGGGGGGCTAAGACAGCAGCAGCAGTAGCAGGAAAGAAACTCAAATTCACAAAATCTCTGATTTGTCTACTCAGCAAAAGGGGTGTAGAAGGTAGATGGAGATTTCTGTTGACAGATTTCTGTTCCATAACATGCACACACCCTGTGCAGACATACAATAGCCAAAGGCTTGCCCTATGAATCAAGAGAGTCAAGAGAGCACGATTCTTGCTCCACGTGCAACACATCTGTCTACCCAGACTTCCAGACATCATATTCCCACCTCTGACTAAGTCTTCTGGATGGGATTGGACTTCTGAGGAGGTGTGCCCCTGGTGAGCTATTTTTCTGTGATTTATTGATTTCCAATTTAGATGATCAGGAAAGCTTATTTCAAACCTTCTGACCCCCTGGAATGATCATTAAAGGGAACAGGCAGGAATTTGTGGAGCAAGGGCTTCAAGACAAGGTCACCCCATCCAGTAGGCCTCTGACTGACTCAGCAGGGCACACAGATCTATACTTCCAGACCTCTCACTCAGGAAAGCAGCAGATCTGTGGTGACTAAAGTTCCCCGGATACAGGGAGATGAGCCTCCCTCAGAGCTGAACACCCTGTCTTTGAGGCAGTCCTGGCTCTATAGTGGCTCTGCTGGGTGAGCAGGCAAGGATTCACAAGTCCTGGGCATTGCATCTTTCTTTTTTATTTCCCTGGAGAAAACAATAATGAGCAGTAAAAATTTCAGTCCATTTGACTGAACTAAAACTGCACATCACAGCGGAAAAGGATTCTGACAAAAAAAAAATCTGGGCAGATCCAGTAACTTCTGCTTATGACAGACTGTTTTTCTTTCTAGCTTTTCCATGTGACTTATGAATTCCTTTTTTTATTAAATTCTCCCTGAAATAATTCCTGTTCTTACAACAGTGGTAATTTCTTCTTACGTTCTTTTCCACGTGTATGTCACAGATACTCATTTACTAAATTAAGGGGTTTTAGAAGTAGCTTAGTCATTCTTGAGCTCAATGAGAAAATTCCAAGTCTTGCCTCCATAATTTGTCTGGATTGTTTAAACAATTGAGAAACATATTGTTACATAATATATGTTCGATATATCACAAATGGTGGTAATGTAATGCATTAGCTATGCAGTTTGTATATTCTTATAAATATTTAACAAAGCAACTTTACAAAAATGTCCATGCTGTTTGTTCTCAGTCCTGTTTTACTGTTACAAACCTGCTAATCGACATAATAAAACAATGGCTATAGCAAGAAAGAAATTAAACAATTTATTATTGGTATCTTCTGTGAGTAAACCAGGTATTATCTCCTAATTTATCTGTACACTAAATACCTCCTTGTGTGTCCTTTATTCCTTTTTTTCCATCAAATTCTACTGTGCTGTATTTATGGGAAGAAAAAACTGCTACAGATAACTGAGGAAATACTGGATCGGGCTTCACATTTTCTGCCTTTTTTTTTCTGCATATGATTCCTATTCAGTAGTAGTGCCATATTTACAGCAGATGTCATCTGGATATTTTTGATGTAGGGTAAAACGCTATCATGTATATAACACCAACTAGGTGTAATAATGCACATACCTCAAATTATTGCTTGATAAATATCTTGTCTTCAGAGAAGTGGACCACTGTAGGTAGCTGGGAAAATCTCTTGGATAAATAAGCTGCATTCTTTTATTCTAGTTCAAAACCAAAACAGTCTGCATAGTTTTAGATTTATTGCATAAACTCATGAAAGCTGATATCTCCATGCATTTTAGGGAGCTGCTGGTACTGAAGCCTTTACCTCAGACTGCTTTCACCTAGTTCCTTTTCTAACCTGGGAGTACGTAACACACCCAGACCTTTGCGTTAGGAAGTTGCTCCTGTTCTTAAAGACTATGTGATTTCATCTTAACTCCTGTTGATAGCAACCATAACCATATCTAACAACAGCTCTGACACAGCCTCTGAACTCACCAGAAAAAATATGATATACCAGAGATCCTGAACTACTTCTTCTGAAATACATCCTCCCACCCATTTCTTATTGTGTCCTTTGGAAATCATCCCAGTTTGCCACTTACCTACGACAGGCTCTTTGTTCTCCATTGACTTAATATATAACTTCCATTTATGAGCACTTTCTCTGCTCTGTACTATCTAAAGGGTTTTAAGCCTTTCTTTCCCCACAGTCAGCAGGTAATAAGTTTGGTACTTATTAAGAAATATTCTCAGTATTTTTATGTTCTTATCTAAAAGCAGTAAATAGAGCATTGGTTACATTTACTTTTCTTACTCTATGATAAGAGGATAATCCTTCAGATAAGCTTGGTAAAACCTTCAAAATTTTATGTTTGCATGCTATAAAAAAAGTTTCGTTAGCAAGTACATCACACTAGAGACATAGAAAAGAGGTTAATAATTTAAATGCAAGACTTTCAAAAGCATGCAAGGGATGTTAATCGATATCTCTAAAAAGCTCACAGGCACTATAGATGTGGTCAAGAACAAGTTAGATAATTTCACTTAAAATATTTAACTAGAAAGTACTTGTTCTTATGAGTTGAAATGTAACATAGCAGAACTTTTCCAGTCATATAAAATGAAATATTAGTGACAAACCATGACTGTTTTTCTGAAATGCCCTAACCCTTTCCAAAAGCCTTTCTTTGTCTGTTCAGATCCAGCCATGCATGTAAATGCAGTCTCTGGCAAAGCTCTTTCCTGTTTGGGCTTTGTTTACATCAAGCTTCCGGTTACCAGAATCACTACAGAAAGGTCTTGTGCAAAGCATTGCTCTTGGATTGTGAAACATTGGTTTGCATTAAAGTGATACTGAAAACAAATGTAAGGGGAAACAAATAAAGAGGAAAGGCATTTATAGACTTATATTAACTAGATTTTATAATGAAAAAATTCTTGTGATTTCAATAAAAGAAGTCAACTAAAATAAGATATCCAACTATATTTTGTCCATTTTCCAGCTCCTAGGCTCTTCTGAGTTTTTTTTCTGAAAGTATCAAATTAAAACTAAAATCTACTGAAACTATTTATTTTCTAGCAAACCACACATATTTATTGTTGTTTCATGTAACTAAAGTCTCCCAGTTACCTCCAGGCTGCTTCATAAAATGTTATCCCATTTCCGAGGTGTGTAGGAATCAAAATGTTGGCAGCCTCAGTTCTCTAAATCTCCCAGGCCTTATGGAAAACTGGAATAACATCTTTTCCCTTTATCTTTCCAAGAAGTACTCAGTTATGCACACTATAGAGCAGCAGAGTTTAGATTCTCTCACGGTATAGTTTAAGGTAAGTAAATCAGAAGACAGTAGGAACAGAGAATGGAATTGCTAATAAGAATTGCTAATAAGAAAGGAGAAGCATAGGTAAACCTAATCTGAAAAAAGGACATTCCATCCCTTTTACTACAATGGTACCTAACCCTTACCTTCCTGGTGTTGCTCTATTTTGCTATATGGTCTGATCATGAGCGTAATGACAATATACTTTGGTTAGTAGGGAAAAACATAAATTTGCAGTGAAGTAAAAAATATGCATCATAGACTATAATAAAGAGGAAACCTGCTTTGTATTTTTGTTTGGTTTTGGTTCTTTTTTTTTGCTGTACTTTCAGATCAAGAACTTCCTAATCTGCATTCAAATATCACAAAATTAAGTACAGATGAATGACTTGACAGACACCACTAACAGAAGTAGCTCTTTTCCTTTCAAAGCAAGTTTCCCAAATTCATGCAGCTTAAAATTTGCATCTGGGTAAAATTTGCATATAAAAGTCTAAAAAATTTGCACTATAAAATTTGCACTATAAAAGTCATACAAAGATCAGTAAAAATCCTACCATTTTCTACCCCTATCGCTGAAGATACAAAAGTAATACCCCTCTTTCTCTGGAGGATATCCCATTTCTATGGGGTTACAGTTGATATTTCTAGAGTTGAAAGTTGTGCCTGTAAGAAGAAAACCTGATTCTGCATGGATATCAGAGCACACTTAACTTTTGCAGGTCATCCAGGAGCAGGGTCCACAAAAGGAGCAGATAAATATCCCTACCATCTGCTATTTCTCTAATGCAAGATGATAAAAAAGATTAAGCAAAGTTTTGTGATGCAACTAACATTCAAGTCAAGGCTGGCTGAAGAAGAACTGTGTGCTATTCAAAGGAAGAAAGGGCACACTTGTGTAATATGGAAAAAAGACAAAGCACATTACTAGCTTTTGGCTGAATGTTCTATTCAGTACCCATACAAATTAAACAATGTTGACGAGGAAGTTATGTCACCATACACCTCTCAGATTCTGGGCCTTTCATTTTAAATTTCTGAAATCTCAGAAATACGCTACTTAAAGGATGTCAGATAATTCGGAGTGCTCTCCATTGTACCTTGCTCACGAAAATAAAAGCATTTAGGAAACGAAAACTGGAACCATGTGAAACTGATGAGAAAAACATGAAAACATTATATATGTGGCTTTTTTTGGATTAGTGCTGTCACCAAAAATGCTTTATTGTGCACACAGCTAGACTTGCTTATGTTTCAAAAGAACACATTCCTGATTTGCTATCTATGAGTTATTTGCAATAAATACTGAATTGCTGAAAACGAGAATAGAAATACTGTCATCTTTTCCCCAAGAAGCTTTTTAGTAGAATTGGATAAGCTATTTAAAATTAACACTCTGTTTACTCCAAGTCATTTTCCCTGTTAGAACTGAACCACAAACCAATAGCATTATTCCAGAATGTCCTTGTTATTAATCAGTGTTCGCTGACACTTATCCAAACAAATTACTGCCTATGGATTATCTGAAATGTAAAGCTATTATTTGCACATAATTATAGGTGATAGATCACTCAAGTCACATGTTATTTAGATGCTAATTAGATGATCTCTGTTTCATAAAATTGAGCATAACTGAACATCCTAAATACCTGAAAATACCTATGAAAACCTTTAGAATCTCTAAGTGATCAGACAGAGATCTAATTCCAGGAATTTTTGAGTGTGTGTGTGTTTGTTGTAGGGGAAACCTGACTAACTAGAGTCATCTTTGCTGGCAATATACAGAGACATCAGATTTCAAAGCTCATTTTGGCTTCTGAGTGAGATGACTAATAAAATTTTCATTTCCGTTTTGCTTGACATACAAGACACAAGTAATAGGAGAGACATGTGCTTGATGCTGTTCATATACACTGTCCACAGGGCCTGGTTTTACTTCAATTGCTTGTATGTGTCTTCAGGAATTCCTATATCCCTCCTCAATAGCACAATATTTCAGACATCCATTTCATGCTTGGCCTGAAGCCACCGGCCTTTGTATAAACTCTAAGAGTCATTCCTACTGCTGTTCTTAATTTTGCTCATTTTCCATCTCATTACAGACGCTCTTCTAAAAAAACCTATACGTAGTGGTTACTAGTCCAATTGGCGTATCCCAGTAGTGGTAACTATATTAGTGATGACTAGTTCCAATGGCTGTAGCCCGTAGCCCTGCTGGAGTCCCAGGAATTCCAGACAACAGCCATACTCCTCTCTTCCTGCCAGTCAAAAATTCAGGACAGAATGAAGGGAAAACCTTAGCTTTAAGACTCTGTCTTACAATATTCTAAACCACGGTTGTACTGATGAATGGCTGACAAATTTTCAGTGTCTACTTCTTTTCAACACTGAATTATTTCTTCTTATGAGCAACCACCCTAACAAAGGGATTTAACTGCTTCAGATTCAGATCTGCAGCATGGATGTGAAAGGTTTACACATGATTTGTACTTTGTGTTAGTTGTGAGTCATTATATTTATTTTAAAGTTACTGTAAGCAGTCTGTTTCACCAGGCATTTCATTCTGCTCTCTCTGCCTTTAATCTATTTAGGCAAAACATTCACTTTAGTCAATGATACTTTTGTGGAAGAACTAAAAGTATGAGCCCAACATGTGGCTTGATGAAGTTAAAACTTCCTTCCAGTATGTTACAATGGTGTATCTATACTGCAGATGTAAACAAAATACAGTTTTCTTTCTTTTTGGTATGAAGAAAATGCAAGAATTTTTTATTTTCCTTAACATAAAAAAATGCAGGCCGAATCCTACTAATAATGAAAAGTGAGTATGTCATTTACATCCTTCGTTTGGAGGGTTGATTTGATACTCCAAATCTTTCCTATATGATTTAAGTTAAAACTATTCTGACATAAAGATTTCAATGTTTCTTTAAATGTTCTCTATCTCTAAAACTCCTTCTTTGTTAAATAAATGATTCAGTGGCTACATACTGTGGGCACTTCCTCTGATTTTTCAGATCCAGTTCCAATGCTATATGATTATTATATTTGTATGGGGCAGTGATTATAGAATAAGAGATTACTGAAATACAATTATTTTTAGACTTCAGAGAGTTGTACGTTGTTCCCGACTGCATCTAAGATCCTGTAAAAAGTAAGCCAGGTGCTGCATAGTATACAAACACTTTGAGTTGCAGAGACCATATGTTCAAAGACTACCAAAATACTCTCTGAAAAGTAACTGTGATTATGATCAACAGGACAGGCAGCTAAGATAGAATTCTGTCCATTTAAATTGCACAATGCACACAAGTTTATGGGAAAACTTCAGCCGCCACTGAAATTGGCCCTACCTGTGGCAAAAGTCTCTCAAATATTTAATGACAGCAAGCACTGCTGAACAGCGACAAGTGGAGAGGAAAATATTTTTGAAAGACATATATATATATCAAGAAGTGATTGGAAATAATTCACCATATCAGATTCCTAGCTAGTGTAAATCAATCTAACTCCACTGACACCCCATCCTCAGACATCCCTCAGGCATATACTATTTTAGCTTTGGGACATGGAATAAAAGCCTTCAGTCTGCCTAACAAGCCACTTTGCTGTATCTATCTTAAAGCTTTTAATATATGATCTGCACGATTTACTATGGTGTATTTCTCTACAATTCACAGCTCACTATAAACTGCTGGTTGTTGCAGCCCAAGATGGCAAACTGTCACTTACTCCTACATATGCATCTATTGAAGTCAGACCCTGGGCTCAACTGATTAGATCCAGAGCTGCAATTTTGATCCAAATACCTGAACTATGCATGATACTTCCTTTGTGCTTATGAATCTGTCCTTCAGATATCACCCCAGGCTTGAACAGTCCTTTCCCCATTCTTAAGGAGCACAGTGCTTGTCTCTCTTCTGAGTGAGAGACCTCTCTTTGAAGGTCTTGCTGAAATACACAGTTGCTTGTTGTAGAAATGTAAAAAATGCATAAGCACTAGATAAATCCTTTTAAAGGACAGTATTTTCACTTTCATGGGGGGGCATGTGTGTGTATACATCCATATCTATAGCTACATCTGTATCTACATTCTACATCTATCTTCCTGGTTTTAAGGTGGGCTCCCCCAGGGATCATTACTGGGTTCGACTCTGTTTAATATCTTCATAAGTGATCTGGATGGTGATATCAAATGTACCCTGATGAAGTTTGCTGACAATATCAAATTAAATGGGGAAGTGGACACTTTGGAGAGGAGAGCCACCCTGCAGGAAGACCTGTGTAGGCTGGAAAGGTGGACCAGCAAGAACCTTAGAAAGTTCAACAAAGACAAGTGTGAGGTCTTTCACCTGGGTAAACACAATCCAAGAGTGCAGTGCAGGCTGAAATCTGCCCAGGTGGGAGCAGCTCTGTGGCAAGGGACCTGGGGGCCCTGGTGAACAAGCAGCTCAGTATGAGTGAAGGGTGTGCAGCTGTGGCGAAGGGCATCACCAGCGAAGATAAAGAACTCATTATACCACTCTACCGTATGATTGCCAAGCCACGCCTGAAATATGGTGTTCAGTTTTAGTCTCCATACAAAAAGGTGTGGACAGCCTCAAAAGTATCCAGAGAGGGGCTACAAAGATGATTCAAGAACTGGGAAGCCTGCTGTACAAGGCAAGGCTGAGAGAAGTGTGTTTGTTCAGAATAGCCTTGCGAAAAGAAGGCCTACGGAAGACTCTAGCATCATGTTCCAGTATTTAAAAGGTGACTACAAGACAGATAGAGACTCCCTTTTTACACGGAGTCACATGGAAAAGAGGAGGAGTGACAGGCACAAGTTGCTCCTGAGGAGATTCTGACTGGACATCAGAGGATAATTTTTCACAATGAGAATAATCATCCATTGGAATAATCTCTCCAAGGAAGTGATGGATTCCCCAGTGTGGGATGCTTTTTAGATTCAGCTGGACAGGGAGCTGGGCCATCTTCTCTAGACCATGCTTTTGCTAAGAAAGTTTGGACCAGGTGGTCCCTTCCAAGCTGGTATTCTAAGATTCTATGATTCTATGACTCATTACAGTAACAGACCCCAAACAACTAATGATTGTAAGTGAAATGGTTTTGTTTCCAGATTACACTATTTTTTTCCTCAGAATTTTTAACACCAATTTTCATTTTGCTTTATTTTTTTGTACAGAAGAATAAGAAAATGAAGGAAAAATAACTTCCCTTTTGAATAATCACCTATTGCTAATACTTAGAAGGCATAAACAATGATCAATAGAAAAACTGAAAAGCTCATTTCAGAAAGCAGTTTCTAGAAGAGCAAACTAATAAAACAAGCTTCAGGGAACACTGAGTCAACTTTTTCTTCTAATCGCAGAGACATTTGAAAAGTTGCAATTCTTTTCTTTTGTGGAAAGCAGCCCTCTACTTCCATTAACTTCTGGGATTGTTCTATTCTTCTCTATTCATCTACAATAAGCCTGAAGTCCAACAGTCACTGTATTCTCCTAATGATTTCAGAAGCACTGAATTGCCCTTTCCATAGAAAAGTCTCACAGGCATTTCTTTAAAATATATTTAGCATTTAATGGG
Source organism: Psilopsiagon aurifrons (assembly GCA_025447955.1). Taxonomy (NCBI): domain Eukaryota; kingdom Metazoa; phylum Chordata; class Aves; order Psittaciformes; family Psittacidae; genus Psilopsiagon; species Psilopsiagon aurifrons. The sequence goes on along the minus strand of JAOEHY010017853.1, from coordinate 54,802 downwards.
TGTATCAAACTGAGTGACCATGTACACTGGACCCAAGTATCTTTTTTTTGAGCAGAATTGTACTACTGGACTGACATGCGGCTTCCTTAATTTCAAAACAGCAGGCACCCTGGAAATACATAAAACTAGAGCTATTTGATTTCACAGCCTTCATAAATTCCATCTAATAACATTTTCAAGATGTAGACCATGATAAATGAACATGCAGCCAATACAATGTGAATTTTCAAAAAGCTTCTGAAAAAGGAGGTGACACAAGTTTAAGCTTGTGATACTTCATTGCAAAAAAGTAGACATCGCTGCTCTTGAAAACTAGAAGTAAATAAAGGACCCCATCTAGACAAGGAGAAAGATGGAAAAGTAACGCAGAATCTCTGCACATGATTCAGTTGAGTTCAGAAGGTTATGATAGTATTGCTGCAAAGATACACCCAGTTCATAAACTTTCCAATATATAAAAATTTGTTTGGTTGTCAGGTTTTTTATGTAAGCCTTATCTACTGCTTCAGATAAGCTACAACTTTTAAAATTACTAAGTAACAAAATGGTCAAAACGATCTGGAACAGATAAAATTGCTACAGGCAAATTAATTCTGTAACCTATATTTTTATTTAAATGATGACTGTCTTTTTAAATTTACATTTTCATACATTTTATGTCTTTAAAGACCTTTAGTCTTGACACTGAAAATTTTGTTGTTAACTCAGGAATCCCTGAGACATGATGGGGGATGTTTAGTGACTTGCTTGTCCTAGTAATTGCTTTACATTTATAGAAGAAACAGCTTGTTCAGAAAAAGATGTACAATAGTACTTCATCCTACTTAACAAGAAGAAAAAATATAACATCTTTTCACAAAACAAAATGTTGATGGTACTGATACAATATAATAAACACATTTTAACACACTATCATTTCAAAATATAAAGGTCTTGGGAAAACTCATTTAAATAGAGAAACTATTTTTCATGCATTGTGCCAAGTATTTATGTAACTATATTTTAAGTAAATATGCCAGATTTTTTTCCTTTTTTTTTGGGGGGGGGGTGGTGGTAATTAGAAGATCAATTTTCATTAGGCAGAAAAAGAAGGAAAAAAAAGATCATACTGCAAAGCATATTAATCTGATTCTAGCTACTGATTATTCTTCAGTCTTCACACAGTCACAGACAAATACACAGATGGGTAAAATTGTGGCATAGTTGCAAACAATGGAAACACTTCATTAGTTATGAAAAGAGCTAGAAATTCAAACTGAGTATAACCTTAAGTAATGAATAATATGGTCAAGTCTGCTGTATTAAGTGAAATGCCAGACAGCTTTTATGTCTACTCAGGGTTACAGAGACATGGGCCATTGCTGAAGATGTTCAGCATTTGTTAGCTCTAGATCTGGATTTGTTTTTCTCAGAAACGTAAAATTTTATCTTAGCTGCACAAAATACATATTCAACATCTTATTTTTACCCATCTGTGATGACACTTCAATTCTGTTTTACTTTTCTCTGAACTGCCTTCTGTGATCTCAGTAAGCAGATTTTTTAATTTATTTTTTTTTTAGATAAGCAACACTTATTTCTCAAAACAGATATTATGTCTTATTATCCCACAGGCATTTCTATGATGAGCACTGCATGCTCATTTATGGTCAGTTTGTGTATATGAAATAACCTTGACTGTGAGAATAAAGAGAAAACTGTGGCTCAGATATGTCGCAAGAAAGAAGATGGCTCAGTTAATTTTGTTCTCTTCTTAAGTAGTAGCTTAATGCTCATTTCACCTTTTGTATAAAATGCTAAGTGCTAAAACATATGGCTTATAATGATGCTTAAATACAGGTGTGGTATTTTTATTAGTACATCTTTCACTTACTCTAAAATTATTACAGACCATAAAAAGACAATTGTGCTCTGCCTAAAATAAGAAAATCTTTTGTTCTTAAAATTATGATGCACTTTCATGTCTCTAATCATTATGCAATAAATACAATGCTGTAGATTATATATTCACTCACCTTATCTAAAACTGATAAAAATTCACATATTTAGGACAAGATCCCCAGCCCTTCAGCCCTCCGTACAGCCCACAGAGGATTCCCATGGGGAAGACATGGCAAGGAAATACTATCAGAGGTGAGATCGAAAGGTATAATACTGAGCTTGTAAGAGCTGTAAACACCAGGGAGATATTTGTGTGACCAAGAGATGGATCCTTTGCTTATATAATATCTGAGAAATTTAAATTTTAAAGTCTGGAAAAATCAAATAATGTGTGGTTTCTTACCGCTTAGTTATGAAGAACTGGCTTGACTCTTCTGCAGGTACTAGACCTCGATTAAGCCTTCTTTCATCATGACTCTCATGCTAAGCTGCACCAAAAAGTAAAAAAGACAAATCAAATTTCAGGAAATACAGAGAGTTAAACAAGGAAATATAAACCCATTCATTTATACCTTGAATATTGCCCTGAATATTGATTACATCTCTAATTTTACTGCCCTACTCCTTTTACACTGAGAGCAGTAATGTGGAACTGGGAAAGGTCTGGAACTCTGTGATGGGTTGACCTTGTCAGGCTGCTAGACAGCCACCCAGTTTCTCTCTCACTCCTCCTCCTAAAGCAGGACAAGTATGATGAAAAAGCTTATGGGTCAATACACACTCACAGAGATCACTCACAAGTTACTATCTCCAGGAAAAGAAGAATTAACATGAGGTAAAATAATTTCATGCCAATCAAAATAGATTTGGAGAGTGAGAAATCACCACCACCACTTGTTTCCCTGGCTCTACTTCACTCCTTAATCCCCAAATTCTCTACATCCCCCAACCATACCCAAGAGGTGCAAGGAGCATGGGGAATGAAAGATTACTGTGAGTATATAACTGTGCCTCTCTGCTTCTCCTTCCCTCTCACATTTTTCCCTGGTTCCAGCGAGGGTCTTGTCCATGGGCTGCAGTTCTTCTTCATGGGCCCCAGTTCTTCTCAGGAGAACCTGCTCCATTGTGGGCTCTCCAAGGCCACAGTTTCTGTCAGGAGAAACTGCTACAGTATAAGTACAATCCCTGTCAGGACCACTTCATACAGTGTGGGTCCTCAACAGCTACAGCTCATGTCAGGGGAACCAACTCCAGTGTGGGCTCCCCATGGGCTTCAGTTCCTGCCAAGAGAATCTGTTCCAGCATGGGCCCTCCATGGCCACAGTTCCTGTCAGGAAAAATTGGCTCCAGCATGGGCTTTCCGTGGCCACAGTTCCTGTCAGGAGAGCTTGTTCAAGAATGGGCTCTCCATTGACATGGCTCCTCTCAGGAGAATCGACGCCAGCATAGGCGCTATTCCTGTGAGAACACTCTCCAGTGTAGGATCTCTACAGACCACCTTTGCTCTCATGAAAAATCTGCAATGTGGGGTCTCCAGGGCCAGAATTACTGTCAGGACAACCAGCTGCACTGTGGGCTATCCATGACCATAGTTCCTGTCAGAAAAGTACTGCACAGTGTGGGATCTCCACGAGCTGCAGTTCTTTTTAGTAGAACCTGCTCCAGTATGGAATCTCCATGGGCTGCAGTTCCTGTCAGGAGAATTTGTTGAGCATCGGCTCTCCATTGTCCACTGTTCCTGTCAGGAGAATCTGTTGTAGCATGGGCTTTCCACGGGCCACAGTTTCTGTCAGGAGAATCTGCTCCTTCATGGGTTCTCCATGGCCACAGATCCCTCAGGAAAACCTGTCCCAGTGCCCAGCTCTCCATGGTCCGTAGTTCCCTCACTGGGCTCCTCCATGAACGGTATCTGTTAAGGGCTGCTGCCTCCTGTGTCTCAGCTCCCCATCCCCACCCCTGGTGTCCGCAGCGCTGTCTCTCGCTCCTTCCCCTCACACCTCACTGCCAGGGCAGCGATTTGCCCTTTTATGGGCATTTTCAGAGGCTCCACCAGCTCCGCTGATTGGCCGAGCCCGCTGGGAGCCCATTGAGGAACCAGCTGGAGCTGGCTGCGTGCGGCATGGGGCAGCCCCTGTGCCCGCTCTGCTGCCACCGGCTTGCAGCGGGCATCCAAGACCACCTTCCATTAGGCACTCTGTCAAGGCCCAAAGGCTTCCATGCAAGGAGCTACAACCATACCAAGCCCCTTCAGCCGGAGTCACACAGGCAGGACCTGCCTAACCCTTCAGTCACCTGGCACAAGTGGGAGCTGGGGAAAGCAGATGAAACTGGAGCTTGTAATCAGCATATCTGTGTATGAGCTGAACTTTAAATTCACTAAAATTCAGGTTTGTTGCCCGGTTCTCCAGGACTTGAGTGATTTTCTGAATCATTTTGCTATTGGAGTTATTATATAACCAGTTTCTCTCTTCATTCCGCTCCTATATAAATGTTTTTGCATATGGCATAAAATAACTGATACACATGTATATTGGGTGTTGAGTCTGTAGAGTTTGCAAGCTCAGAAAAGGTTACATACACTTCAAATATATCCAGCTATGATTAACATTTCAGAAAGAAACTGAGATGTCAAAATCAAAACCTAAATAAGATGTTATTAAAGCTACTACATTTAGTACTCTAAACTAGAGCCAAGACAACTCAGAGAAATGTCTCTAAGCAGGACAGCACTCTGTTTCATTTAATTACAAGTTTTACAGCAACAGTTTTCAACATTGTTACAATGGTACCCATTAAGAAAATCACTATACTATATAGAAAAAAAAAACAAACAAACAAAAAAAGAAGACCCAAACCAAACAGGTAAATAGACACAGACTACTTCAACAAAAAATATTTACATTTAAAATATGAGGGTCTGGACTTTTATTAGACCTGATTACTATGAAATCATAGATACAAAGCTATCAAATAAGTACTTTTGAAGGTAATGCCATACCAAGGACATTTTAAGTCATCATTTTAATAGCTAGAGCTCTGACAGTTTGCCAAAAAGTTTTTGTTTCTAAACCTAACTTTTAAGGAGGTTAATAAAAACCATGAAGACGCATCATGGGGAATGGATGAGTTTTGCAATCATACTAACAGAGTGAATGGAAGGAGTGCTAGAAAGACATTAACATACATACATAGCATACATAACAAGCTAGAACAATTTCTTTTTTTTTCATCTCCCCTGACAAATTCCAGAAGTCTCACATTGTGTATGGCTATACAAAATCACTGGATTTTCACTGCCTTCTACCATATTTCCTTCTTAGCATAATTTTGCCCTAGTTTTAATTGTGGCTTGTCTTAGGCTTTACTCTGTTAACATCTCAGGGCTGGCTCCTGGTTAGAGATGCTTGCTTCCATCCTCTCACAGATTTGGAGTTTGTGAAATAATCATTTTTGTGCATACCTAGAATTCCTTGCTAGCATTAAAGAAATGACCAATGGATGAGAAACATTTCTAATATACTCTCTCAGGAAGCAGAATCAGACATAATGATTACCATGCTTCCTAAAGGTGGCCTGGAGTCCATATTCAGAGGTATGCTCTCCTCATGATATTGCCTGATGAAGCACAGTATCGCATCCTGGAAAATATAAGTTATGGCATCCTGAAGACAAGACTGAAATTCGACTGGCATTTCCTCCAGATGTTTTCTTTCAACAGTTCTCTTCCTACAACTGCTTTCTTGCTTGTGTCTTTTTGTTGTTTGCTTTATTATAATTACTTTTTTTTTAATTCTTTTTTAATTTTAAGAAATAAGGGGGTCTTATGAGTTTATTTCCTATCTGAAACATAGCTGTTGTCACTGCTGAAAGAACATGCACCGAACACTATCAAAACCTTCTTAATCTGGAGGCTGCTTTCATAGTGCTTACTTTTCCTACGAAGGCAAAGGCTTTTGGCCTCTGCATTTGATTCTGAACTAGTAATTGTCCAACTTTCACCAACCATTTACCATACATATTTTTGTTACAAATTATTTAGAAATAAATAAATAAGAAAAGAAAAGAGAGAGAGCAAAGAAATACCCCTGCTCCTCTGAAAATATTAAGTCATTCACGTACCCTTGAACGAACACCTTTGGAAAGTAACAATTATGATGGCAGCCTTGTGAGACATAACAGTCTCATTGTAATGATATGTACATGTGATTAAACTGGACACAAATTGAAACTATTGTAAAACCAAGTTATTTTGGTGGTGATAAATTCATACCTGAGGACAGCACTGGTGCTTCTCGTCAGCAAAACTGATATCTACTTCAATCTGCTTTCGTTAAATGACCAAAGGTAGTGCTTTTAGCTTGTCCTCTTTTTTCTTGCCTAGCAGAAGCAATAGAGCAATATTTAACTTACAGTTGCTTTACAGCTAAGAAATAAAACTAGACAAAGTTCTTATGGACTCTGTTCCATTCCCTTTACACCCAATCTCTTCAGCAGACACACTGAACCTATGAAATAATAGAAATGCAAACCAAAACCCAAATTCTTGCAATATCAGGGGATTGTCAGGCAATATTCTGTTGAAAAAGAAAGTAATTTCAGGAAAGGGTCCTGAAAGTTTAAAGAATTGCTATTCTGAAAAGAAAAAAAAAGTGAAAATTAAATAAATTTTTATGTTGAAATAGTCTGAGCATATATTTTTTCTTTTTGTTTCAAAATAACTGCATGAACCCTAAAATATTTGTTTGAAAATGTGAAAATAATGAAAAATGCCACAACTGCGCTGATCCAGACTTTTGCAATGGAAGACACAGAGGTGGCACATGGAAATTTGAGATGGGAAAGTTTCAAAAGCTCAGCAATTCCTTGGGGATGGGAAAGAGTTTGCTACTCAGCCCCACTCCAAACTTATTATTTATGGTTGGATCTGATCTTGCAACTCAAAAATCTTAGGCAAAATTCTAAGAAAGGAAAAGGATATGCAATGCATTAATCACACATACACATACAAGGATTAATTTCCAGTATTACCTATCTGTAAATCAGAATGTAGTCATTAGTCAAGCTGTTGTTAACTATAATGATCTATTGTTTGCTTCTCACAGTCAGGTTGCCATAGCTGTTCTCTGCATGACACCATTATAAGGTTAATATTGGAAAGCTCTTTTGGAAAGCCTGTCTTTACTTCATCAACACAAGTGTTTGAGGGAAGAAAAACCTTCCTTAAAGTATTTCCTAAAAAGACATCATGTGAGTGTGAAGACATTTGTCAATTCAATGAAAAGTTTCTTCCTCTTTAACTGATTCTAAATGAAATTCAGACCTCTAAATAGAACATTAGCAAAATTATAATAATCAAGACCCTTGCTAATATTAGCTACTTTTTGGTGCCTCAGACATCTGTGCTTAATTATACTTGTCAGTGGACAATATATTCTCTTTGTGCAAGCTCACATATTTTGCAGCAGAGGGAAGATGAAGTATCTTGAAGAGAATCTTAGGGATAAGTGTAACAGTATATTTGCCTTCTGTAATTTCTCAGATGACAGCATATGAATAATAGACTTCTTGGCCCACTGCCATTGCTGGGGGAGGAACAGGGTGACAGCTTAGAAGATTTCAATTTGAAATATAAATATTGCAGTACTTAGAGAATTTCAAAATTAAATTTTCAACTCTTTGGAATTAGGAACAGGAAATCAACCACTTATCATTTTTATTTCTAACTGAGAGTAGATCTAATAAGAGACACTCTTCTATAAGCTATGGTAGGCTTACATGACACAAAGGAGATCGAAGACAGATGCAGATGAAAGTAGGCATACTCATGAAGAGTTTTAGGAAAATTTGCTTTCCCTTGTATTTGCAACAGAGTGAAAGAACTCACAATCAGTTACCCAATATCTGCCCACACACAAGACTCAATTTAATACAAATGCCTTACAAACTTGGGAATCAAAAAGGAAGTAGTACAGATTAAGCAGAAGAAAGCTAATGAGAGACATTAAGAATGATTATGTTCTTCCTACAGTGATTTTCTTTCCTTTATTCTCACCAGCAGTGGGATGTATTAGAGGTAAGCAATGTTGCAGAGTGATTAAAGACCCAAACCACTGCTTTTCTCAAATTGAGCAGGTGTAAGGAAGGCAAGTTGGCTTTTTTTTTTTTTTTTCTTCCCAAGCAACTTCCTTTCATACACCTTCCAAATGCAGAAACTAATACGTGAAAATCTTGGCAGTAGTTAGTACCTCATAACTGGATTTAAAATATTAAAACTTGAACAACCATATATTGCCCATATATAACTGCATGGTCACCTTGTTCTCATTATGTTGTACGTTGATATCTAAGGAACTAGTAAATCTTGTTTACTCTTATATAGCTCTTTTTTAGATGGACCCTTCAGGACATAGGCAGAAGAGTATTTGGACCAAGATCCCGGAACTCCAGCAGGAGATCAATGCTGGAGAAATGGATTTCTGCTTCCATTTTAAAGTAGATGTGTAGGCTTTAAGTATGCAACTCCTTTCACTTCTAGAAATCAAAGGCTGTTGCCTGAGAAAGCTCCTAAAGCTGCAGCAGAAGCTTAAACCATTCTACTAATACAACCAACACTGCTGGCTAACCACACAACATCTGCACTGCAAATCTGATATAGGTTTGGGCTTTCTGCTGAGTTATTTTTAACCCAGATCACTTCGTGATCTGGTTCACTTCTCAGACACAGAACAGTATCAGTGTAACAGAGGCAGCAGTATGATTCAATAATGAGCAGCAAGAGATGAGGACAGTCAGATGAAGTGCACACATCTGCTATAAAAAATGCTTGCCAAACTGTGGACTAATATACTTTCTCACTTAACAAACCATCCCAACAGCTCCTCTGAAATTGCCTTAGATGGTGAACCAATGTCAAGCAGAAGAGCAAGACACAGTGATATTTTGCTTCCAGCACTATTAACTCACAGAGGACTATGGAAGATGTGCTGTCCGGATTGTAAAGCAGCAAGATGTTTTGGGAAGAATTTCCTCTTATTATTTCAGGATGAGTTTATATCTATCAATGCATACTTTCTTTGCAAATATGGCTACTTCTCTTCCACTTTTGGTTCCACCTTTCCTGCAAGTTCTCCAAATAATCCCTAATAAAACTCAAGTTCTCTCTCTATCACACCATTTTGTCGGCTTTGCATTGATTTTCCTCTCTGCCTCATCCTGCACCTGATCAGTACTAATACCCTCAAATATGGATTCCTCACACTCCACTAGATATATGTTCCGCTGATTTCATTTATGTCTGGTGGAGCACAATCACATAGACACTAGCAAAGTCTAGGAGACAGCAGACGCTTTTCCTCCTGGCAGGCAAAGTACAATACAGTTCTTATCTGCACCATATAAGCAACAATTTGTGTGCCAATAACTGAATCCTACAGCTTTATGATCTACCTCCTCCTGTCAGCTAAGACCCCTGCCACCAGCCCAAGTGCCCTCTTTAGATGTCCAGGGGCTACTAGAATGGAGGATTTACAAAGACCCTAAAACTTTCAGTAGTGTCTCTCTCCCATCAATACTGGTCTCGGGAGACTGTAACTTGTCTCTGAGTACAGCAAGCACTTGGCATACATTCACACTCATTAATAAGCTACACCAAGTGTGAGGAACAAGTCGTCTAATCAAGGGTTAGGGTGGAGTTCTCCCAGATGGTTAGAAATACAGCTGCAAAGACTGCTCGGTTGCAGTTACATGGTTCCTGCATCAGCTATTTGCAAAATGATAGACTACAGATGGGTCTTGAGAGAGATCAGAAAGAACAGGTGTTTAGGAGACAAACTAGCAAAGGAAAAGGATTCAGGAAGCTGCTCCCTTATTTCAGGAAAGAGTATGTGTCCGTTTTAGTGAACAAGAAATGAACCCAGGAATCGTAACGAACTCTGAGAGAAAAGCCTTAAAGTGCCCCAAACTGGGTAAGCGGTCAGGGTGGTGGTGAAACAATGTTACAATTTCCCACCAACCAAACCACAATTTAGCATTTTGGCTTTAAATCGTGCTTGTTTTGCTGCTTTCAGAATGACAGTGAAAACTTCTTGACTGGTAAAAATGAAGATTCACAGCTGCTGTTGATTGCTGTAACTCCTTTGATGTCAGTAGTTGGAAGGAAGATGAATAGCAGCTGAGGAGCTGCTTAACTCCTTTACACGAAACAGTCGCAGCTCCACATTAGGGTGATCCACGGAAGCCCTCTGATGGTTCTAAAGATGAGGACTTAAAAAAAGATACACTGCTGACTGACAAACTGTCAGGTCTTGCAAGGTGCTGATCTCATTCCATGAATTACACATCTGCACGTGCTTGGGACAAGATTATCAGTCCTGTGTTGTCCCAGTGACCTGCTCTGGTAGTTGCTCAGCATTTTGCAGAAGTGTAACTTTCCACATTTCCACCAACTGAAAGGAAATGAAAGGGGGGGGGGGGGGTATTATAAGAGGCTTAAAATGTTGTGAATTTTCATTAGGAGATGGTACTTTACTATTCCACAGTTATTTCTAATGTATATAAAATAAATTGTTTAAATGATACTGGGTTTGTCTCCCAGATACAGTAAGTAATCTGAATAACTAAACGTTTCATTTTGAAGTGTTTATATTCCTGCTCCTCTAGCTCAAACTACTGTTATACAAAGATGTGTGTATACATGGATTATGGCAGCAGGCATTCAAGGAAGGGGCTTCAGCAGGAGAAGGTTTTGTAGGTAGAAGCACCAGGCTTGATTTCAGTATGCACACAAATCAGTGTGAGCTCAACCAAGAGTCAATGACTGACTTCTGAAAACACACACAATAAAGCTCCTCACTAAGATCAAGGGAGCCTTTTCAGGACCTACTAAATAACAGATCTCTTGTATGATGCTCACACTTTTCTTTGTTCCTGTGCTGTCTGGAAGAATGGCTGGTAACTCTATCAGGAACTGAAGAACTGAACAGGGATGTGAAAAAGTTACTCCAAGATGTAAAAAACACAAGCAATGGGGGGTTGTTCTGATTTCTTCTGACCAAGCGAGCAGTCTTGCCAACCAGAGGTAGGCTGTGCTCAGGACTGTCTGCTGCCAGGGCTCTGGTTTCAGGACTCAAAAACCCCCACCGGGGGGTTAGTGAAAACCCCCTGAGAGTAACAATGGTGGGGAAGGCTGACAGCACGGGGGTACTCGGATTTTTTGCTACATTTTAAAGAATAATGCAAGCCTCGCCACCCAGTCTCCCTCCTTTGGAGGGTGCGGCAGATGGGCTTGCGCTTGGCTGTAGCTTCCCGGCTGGTGCTCAGGGTAGATGACCGGCTGGAGCTGCGAACTAGACTGACCGGACCCGGCGCTTCAAGGGAGCTGGGTCTAGAAAGTCAGCAGGAAGTTTTCAGGAAAAGCTGCTCTCCCTTTCCCTTCTGTAGCCGAAACAGTCGCCGCCTTGCCCCTGCCGCCCGCCCGCTGGGCAGATGTACCGAGGCTGAGGTGAGGGGCTCCCGACTCCCTCGCAGATGTACCGAGGCTGAGGTGAGGGGCTCCCGACTCCCTCGCTGTCCCGCTTGGCACGGGGGTCGGATTGACCACGTCCCACGGGGCCGGGTGGTGCCTTGGCCGGAGACACCGGGTCCCGGAGGCCGTACCCTCCTGGTGCCTCCCTCCCGCAGCACCACCGTGGTCGCTGACGGGGCGGGGAGAAACCCGACCCCCATCGCCGGGAAGGGCGAGGGGCTGTCGCAACGCTGGAGGAGCCGGCGCGGCTGTGCGACTCCCGCATCCGGAGGGGACACCCCTACCCGGGGCTGTGGGCAGGCCGCCCAGCCTGCTGTGGCAGAGGCAGCGCAGAGCTCTGCCGTGCCGGGGTGGGGCAGGGTAAGGCGGGGGCACGGCGCTGCCCTCCCCTTTCGCCGAGAGGGGGAGCGGAGCGAGGCGGGAAGCTGGCGCCGGTCGCCCTTTGCCTCCGGCTGGCCGGAGCCATGCAGAGTGGTGGGACAGCGAGGGGGGCTGCGAGTTGGGCTGCCCCGTTCCTCCTGCTGTGGCAGTGCCTGCCGACGGCGCGGCCTTACAACTTGGACACTCAGCACCCGCTGCTCTTCCAGGGGGGCAACGGGACCCTCTTCGGGTACTCGGTTCTCCTGCACCAACACGGCGAGGAGAAATGGTGAGTCCCAGTCCGGCCGAGTGGCCCCCGGGGGAGCCCATTCCGCTGGTCACGGCCTCTCACGCTGCCGTCTCTGCCCCGCAGGCTGGTGGTGGGCGCCCCGCAGGCCAGCTGGCCAGCCAACATCTCGGTCGTCAACCCCGGAGCCATTTTCCGCTGCCGGATAGGGGGAAACCCCCGCGGGCGGTGCGAGCAGCTCCAGCTGGGTGAGTCGACGGCGGGGCGCGGGCGGCGAAGCACCGGGTGCTGGCGGAGGGGGGCGGGTGGCTGGAGTGTCCCTGCCGGCAGCGGGATGGGAGGGTTCTTCGTAGGCTTCTCCTGTGTCCTTTCAGGTGAAACTGGCGTTTATCTCTCGCTAAAGGGTGAGACTAACGCTGTCGCTGAAGGGCAGTGACAGTGGGACCTTTCTTTTATTTTATTTTTATTGTGGACAGAAAGAAGTGCACCAAAACTTGATTTGGAGAAGTTGCATGTGACAGCTTCTGTTACCAGTTTTCTTTCTCACCTTCAGCATCTAGTTCGAAAGCCTCTCGAGAGTTTCTGTCGTACTTGTCAGCAGGAAACTTTCAGAGCTGAGGGCCAGTGTAACGAGCTCAGAGATTGGGGGAGGTGGAAGCATGTGCCTAAATCGTATTTTGCAGAGCTTTTTCTTCATTGAAAGTACCCTAACGTAACTCTGAGCCACAGTTGTCTTGCAGGTGGGTTCTCCTTTCTTGCAGATTTGTTGGAAAAAAAAATCGAGTTTAACAGGAACAAAGCTATTTTTGACTGAATCCGTTTTTCCAGCTCCTGCATTCATCCAAACTCCCCTGCCTTCTCAGCCACCATGCTTGGGAGATGCAACTGGATAGGCTTAGCCAACTTCAAAGTGCTTGCTACTTGTTAAAAAGGACAGCACTTTGCAATGGGTTACCATGATTACTTGTGAATTGCTTTGGGCTCTGTTCTTGTTCCCCTGGCATACAGTGCTGTTGGTTCTATCCCTGTGCTACACATAGGAAGCTTCCTGAACTTTCTATCCTGCTGTGACCGAGACCATCTGATCCGTTAAAACTATGAACTTACCGCCCAGAAAGGATAAGCGCGGGAAAGGGCTTTCAAATTACTTGAAACCAATGAAAGCAATTGCATACCATGAACTGGACACGCATTCTGTGGCAAAAATGTTAAAACAACTATTTCTCTATACACGTATGCATGTTTGGAACTGATGGGTTCTATCCTTTTTTTCACCTATAGATAGAAATAAGAGCTGTATTTTTTTTTTAACCAAGCCACAAAAACCTAAGATACTTTGAGTGGTTCTTGTAGCCACATAAAGAAAAGCCAAGCTGCTCGTAGAAAGAACTGCGAGAAAACTTATTCCAGCCCAAGTCGTTCTTATTTTTTGTTCTTTTTAATATATAACAAAGAGCCTTCTTCTCCAAATGTTTGTTTGTAAGAGAAGGCTTGCAAAAGTAGTACAATAGCTAAGACAGAGTAAACCCCTTCTTCTGGATTGGAGGTGGAAACAGTCTTTCACTGCATGGGGGAAGGAAAAGAGGGGAAGGGTAGTAAGTTTCAGGTTCTTTGAAAACTGCATACATCTGCAGTACTTCTCGACTTACTCATTTAGCCAGTGGAGAAACAAAAGCTCTAACAAAATAACTTGATGGGCTTTTTCCTCAGTAGCTTAAGGGATTCAAAACAAAATGATGCAACAGGTGAATGGAAATGTATATGTGGCTTCAGAGGCTTAATTTAACACAGCTGCTATTCCTGGGTTTAGAGGCAGCAGGTTACGCAATGATGTTTGCTGTCTTGTCCTACACTTCTAAAACCAGTAATACTACAAGAGGTTTTTGCAAAATGTTTGTTTCCCTTAGTGCTAGCTGACATCTTTACATAGTGAAGGTATGTCTGCAGTATTTCTGAAGTTAAATAGATAATGCAAAGAAGTGCTCTATTGTAAAGCAGGTCACTGAGGTCAGTGAAGAAGCCAAAGGCAGTTGTGGCTCATGGGGTGTAAATGAAGTAGTGTAGTATCTGAGGTTTGTTAAGCCTCTGCCATCCTGCTGATCGGTCACAGAAATACACAAGGGAACTTGCAATTGCAAAGCTGAACTTAACTGTCTCTTGTCTAACTCATTCAGGCTGTCAGCAACTCTCAGACATAATGGTTTTATCAATGCTGTGTCTTTCAGTCAGTGACCTCCTCATTCTGCTTGGATTCATGACAGTGACAAGTTCGCGTTCTGATCTCGTAGAATAGGGTAATTTCTTTTGAAAAATGTGCAGTGATATATTACATTGCTGGGACAGGCAAACTGAGAAATAGCCATTTCTGTCTTAAATACTTCACATTTCTGTCAGTAAGAGAATCTTTGAGGTGATAAGTTTCTAGTTGTGAGTCATAGAAACATAGATGTGAAAACAGGCGATTGAAATGGGTTTTTCCAAGTGTTTGGCCTCTGTAAAGGATGGGGATTACTTGGGGACAGAAATATGTTAAACGTTTTGTTGCTTTTTTTCACTAAAGTAGTCTTGAAACTGGCATAACTAATTAATGAAGGATTCCTGGGCAATTAGGGGGCCTCTGATTGCCCAAAACTACTGTTGTATTTTTTATGTTGCACATCTCTATCTGCTTGCTCAGAAGAGTTGCTGGGAACGGTACTGTGCTGCTGTCATTCCAGCATCTGGAAATAATCCATCCAGGCATACTTCAGAGAATTTTACGTTTGTTCAAGGTGTTTCAAGGGCCTAGGCTGGTTTAAGGGCTGAGAGGAGCCATGAGATGCGTTAGCAAATCTTCGTCTTCCAGGCCTCTTCCTAGCATTTTAAGAATCTCTCCCTGGTTGCTGGATAAAGGAGTAATGTTTTGAGAGTTTCTTTTCTAGTTCTGTTACTTCTGTTGATGGTGTCAAGTATTCTAGACTGCTGATTTATTTGTATTTGGAGTGTTTTTAAACTATGACTTATGTTATATGCAGAGGCTTGTAATAAAGCTCTGAGCACAAATATGAAATACACTGCTTCAGGTTTATTATTTGGAGCACTAAGTGTCCATTTCTACCAGTCTCCTGGCCTTTTGAATTTCAAAACCTTGCCCACGTCAGTTTGAGATAGTCATGAGATATTGCAGAGGAACTTGCATAAAGATCGTCAGATGTTTTGATATTCTGGACTTGCAAAGCAAAACAGAAGTTCTTCAACAAAATAGCTCTCAAATTTGGCACAATGATTCACTGGCCAAAAATACGGGAAACAATTTATAAAAGTTGCAGTCCAGTCTAAAAACAACTGAGATTCAACTACAAAGGTAAATTCAGGGCCCTGCATTTAACCTCAAACAAAGCTCTGCCCACAGTTTCAGCCTTCTAGCCTTCCGTTTAAGTCTCTGCTACAATTAACCTATGAACAAATTGCCCTCTAGCTCCCCCAGCTGAATCATTACAATGGAAAAGTGAGCAGTTAATGGTTTCCCCCATAGGGCTGACCTGATTTTTTCAACTTCGAATTCAGTAAGCTTTGCCTGTGTTAGTTTAGCTTTTTGATCTCACTTGCATTGTTTGTCCCCTGTCATTGATCTCCTTTGAAATAGACATGCTATTCCAAGGAAGACAGGACCTTCTGGACCTAGGTCTGTTCAGAGTTCAACAGCTGGCACTTAACTAAAATGTTTTGGGTAGAAGTGGTTCAAGGGAGCATAAGAGAACTAAGTCCTATCAACTCTTTGTAGAGATCACCCTGAATGAATGAAAGAGTCTGATGAGGCCCTGACATCTAGGAGCAGGATATTAGGAGGCTTGTTGTCTTTGCAGTAGACTTCATAGTTTTAATCAATTAGCAATAGGACCAGAGGAGTTCTGGGAGGCTAATAAGGATCATGGGAGGCTGCTGGGCATGGAAAGCACTGGAGCAGGCTATATAAAACTGTTTTTTCAGATGACATTGCAGACATCTGTATTGAAGTCCTTGAGGCCAAAGCTCGAAGAGGCCTTATAAGTTGCGACCTTATTTATATGCGATTGTGCTGTTTCTGTGGATGTATGCAGCAGGGATTATAGCAGAAGTGTATCTTCCAGCTGTGTAATGTACACAGGCTGGGCAATTACTTATCTCTCAGTGACTTCATGACAGCACGTGTTCCTTTTCCCTGAGGCAACCAAGCTGCCATGTCCTCTTGAGCTTATGCAGTGCTGCTCTGTTGCTTGTGCGGAATGTAGCATTCTTTCTTCTAATTCGATAAAGCTTTTGTAATGGCATACCCTGAGCAAGGGCTTATCATGATGTCTAGGATGTGAAGCTCATGCTTCTCTTGCCCACAAAGGCCTATCATTTTTGAGGTGGTTGAATACTTGCCAGTCAGAGAAAGAGAGGAGACATAAGACAGCAGGTCAGCAGAAGGCCAAAGTGAACCTGAATCATGAATGCTTGCTGGAGCCAAGGAAAAGGGGAATACAGTCCAATGAGCATGAAGGAATTGTGGTGCTTTTTCATGTTATGGCACAGAAATGAAGCACTAAGACAAGCAATACTTTCTCTTATCTCTCATGTCATTATTATCTGGTCTTGTTTGACTTACTGATAGAAAGACTCAAAAAGCCTCTTGAGGTTTAAATTTATGACACTGATCTTCTCCACTTTTTGCATTTTCTAAAAATCTACATACACTATAAACCAAAGTTATTGTCATCAGAGGATGGAAAGCATTGCTGGAAGGGAGTTAGCAGAGGGCCTTTTGTGATTTCAAGGAGGATTAATTCTTATATGTGGGAGTGTAATGAAATTTTTTTTTCTGAGGAGATTTCAATCAGGGTAATGTGCTCATACAAACATTCATACACACAGTGGCCATGTCTCCCTTAGGAAGTGAGGACTTCTATGTGACATTAACTCCAAAATTAAATTCCAAAACTAAATTACAGACTTGTGGTTGAAATTGATATGTATTCAGTATGTGGAAGTTAATGTCATTGACATTAGCCAAGTAGGAAAATTCAGGAGCTTATCACTTAAACCACAGTAACTGTCAACCTGCAGAAAAAAAACAACTTATTTTTAGTAGATTTTTTTAAGTAATGCATTTTCTTTCATGCTTGTCTTGAAGTAAGAGCCCACATGTTGTTAATTACCATTCCTCAGGTCACCTACAGGAAATATTAAATGACAGTAATATAAAATCTCTTGGCCAGAAGACAATTGAGTATGAGAGTGCTAAGGTCAGTTCCTGTTTACTTGGACTTTGCATCCCTATTTCCTTGATGTCTTAGGGAAAGGAATATGGGGGAGGAAGTAGAAAAGAAAAGATTAAGGAGAGTCATTTGCCTCTTGACTCTGTGAAGGGTGTTATATTTGGAAGAAGGTAGAGTGCCATTGGGGTGTGCAGGGTGTGTCCTCCTCTCTGCAGGATGGTGAGGGGTTCTGGACTGTGCTACTTTCATCTCTCCCTCAAAGCGTGGAGAAAGTGTGATGTTTGGAAAAAGAGATAGAGAGGTAATATGCAAGTGGAAGAAATCAAGGCTCCAGCAGTTTCTTCAGACAAATGTCAAATGCTAGGTCTGTCACAGAACAGTAGGGAACAAGCTGTGAAATTAGGATGGTTTTTGGGTTTTATTCATAGAATCATAGAATGGTTTGAGTTGAAACGGACCTTAAAGATCACACAAATGCTTCTCCTGATGTTTTCTTATCATGTAATAAAGAGCTATATTGATTCCATTAATCTGGTATTTTCTCTCAAAAACTCCATGACACCCTAGGTATTAAATCATGTGTCTTTCTCCTGGCTCCTCGAGTAGGTTTATCCCTCTATTCTGTATCCATACCTAATTGATAATTGTACAATTGTATGTCCTGTAAAAGGAATTCAACAACCGCACTAAATTGTATTTATTAAAGCTCTCTAGTGCATTGGACAGTGACAAATTTCAGCTCTGCTGTGAGCACAATTTTAGGGGGGGTGATTTCCCTGCACACACCCCCCCCCCAGGTACATTGGTACTCTGGGGTATGCATTGGCATCCTCTTCCGAGTAACTAAGACCCTTAAACCTCAGAAGTTTGTGGTTCACCAGTAAATGTGTTGAATCTGTGGGAGTCTTAAAATTTATGCAGGAGAGTTTGTCCAAATGCCATGTTTCCTTATAAGAAATTTCTTTCATGAACTGTGTTGTGCTGATGCATAGAAAATACTGGTTCAATGATTTGGTTAATGCTTATTTATACAGACGTCTTACAAATGAAAAACTTGCTTTATGCAACTTAGAATGTTTTTAAATGTTTAGCTTCTCCTTACCACTACTTCTCTCTAGAAGGAAGCAAATATTTGCCAATTTGGCAATACTTTTGGGTGTTAGAAGAAATTTCACTGTGGCCTCTAAGGTTTTAAAAATCAACTCTCCTTAAGAACAAAACCAAAGACCTGCAGATAGACAATTACAAAAGTGCAGGCAGTACACAGGAGATACCTATGTAGTGATCTAGCGTCTCCAGTAGAGATTGCAGTTTTACAGCCTTTATTTGATAGCCATTTGCAGTAGAGATCATTTTAAGATCTGCTGTCAGTAGATACTATTTGGAAAGATGCTTGCTTCTGGCTATTGTTTAGGTAGCACTCATGGGTGTTGCTTGTGTTCCTTAGGTGCTTTCAGGCTGAAGAACATCTGCAAAGCCAGTCCCTCATCAGAGTGATATAACCTAACTTTCTATCTTAATTTCAGTAATGATGGGTCTCACTGCCAGCTTATGTTCAGAATCAATATGCTCCCTTTGGCTATGTGCAATTGTACCTTTGTTCAAGAAGAAAAAGTCTACATTGCCTGTTTAAGACAGAAGTCAGATCCACCAGTTACTGTAGTTTCCCTTTAGAGTTTTGGCTGTTTCTCTTAACCCACTACATGGCCCTTCAGCTTCGATCCCTGCTGAAAGCATTGGTCTTTGTGTCCTAGGCAACCCCAATGGAGAGTACTGTGGGAAGACTTGTTTGGAAGAGCGTGATAATCAGTGGCTGGGTGTCAGTTTATCGAGGCAGCCAAAAGAAAATGGATCTATCGTTGTATGTATTAACGGCTGGAGCTGCGTGTCTGTTTGTCAGACTGCTTTTACATTTCTTGCACTTCTCTGTCAAAAATCATATTTGCTTTTTATCCATAGGCTTGTGGACATAGATGGAAAAATATCTTTTACATAAGAACTGAACACAAACTCCCATATGGTATTTGTTTTGCTGTCCCTTCTGATTTTCGAACTGAACTGAGCAGAAGAATATGCCCATGCTATAAAGGTAAGCAGATTGCTTGGGTCTTTTGTAGGTAAGGGCGAGATAAGTGCATGGTGCACGATTTGTGAAAAGCCTATATTGCTGTGAGCAGGCCTTCTGCAGTCAAAGGTTTGAGGGTTGAGTGCTAATAATACAAGCCCAGCTTAAGATGTGAATTTGTTAGCAAGATGTTTATCACTTCAAATAGAAGTTTCTTTCAACGGGTAAAAAATACTTTCAATAGGGCATCAGAATATTTGTTCCTTAGACTGGATCACTGAAGCATGTTGATCCTCAAAAAAAGGCCAGTAGAGGACTTCTGTGCTTTGTTTACCCTGTCATTTGCTTGCTCTGCTCAGCAGAGTGCCTCACAGCAGTAATACCTGCAAGTGATAGCTGCTGCTTGCTCCTTAGCCTTTGGTAGAAAGCTGCTGTAGTTCCTCAACACAATGTGTGTCCCTGTTCCTTACTTGCCTCCTGCCAAGGCCACTGCTGTGGCATAAGACCTTCAGTGGTTCTTCCTGAGAGGACTTCAGGAGCAGAGTGAGAGTCAAGACATGAGGTGGTCAAATGAGTCCATCCCTGCCTGCCTCGCATCCAGGAGAACGATCTCATGAGGCTGCCCCTTGGCAATGCTAGGAAGGGCTGACCACCTGGCCTTTCTATGCAGACTGATAGAATAATGCCATCAGATGTCCTGCTGCTGGCTTCGGAGACTGTTACAAACATTGGTGAAACTATGCTTTTACTTTTGGTGACTTTTCTAAGTGAACCAATCTATTGATAAGATGAAGGGAATCCTGATGGGGGAGGCAGTTAGCAAAGAAAAGCAGGAAAACAGAGCTGGAAGAGTTGGATGTAAAGACAACTGCTAAGGATGATGGATAACAATATGTCTAAGATAGCCATAACACAAGCAGTAGTGGAGCATCAGAGCAACTCCTGTCAAGAATCATAAGCCTGTCAGTCAGATTGTGCCTGAATTGTACAAAGTGGAAGAGAAGAGCTAAGCTTATCTAACTGTGCTGCTCAAACTGTTTGGGCTATTTCATTCATGGGACAATTTAAAAAAGAAAAGTGTAGCCTTTATAATCACAAGATTTCAAAGGCAGCTGTGATCAAATAATGCATAGTGCTTTGAGTTTGTTACAATACTATATTGAAGCTACAGTGGAGACCAGCGTTTCTAGTTTTATTACAGAACTGAAAATGTTGTTTTGCTGGTTTTTAACTTGTCTCAACTTCTGTTGACAAGCTGGTAACAAATTCCTAAACTACATGCTTCTTATCTTTTTTAAAATTTCTTGGCATTCTCAGATCATGTGCGGAAGTTGGGAGAAGACCATGGGTCATGCCAGGCTGGGATGTCTAGTTTTTACATTGAGGTGTGTATTAAAAACACCAAACTTCTTTCAAGTTATGTACACACTTAATACATATACGCATACCTAAAAGTGTATACGTAAATGCAGACATGAATGCTCTTTTATTGTGGGAGGGAAAAATTATACTTTTCTCATCTCTTTTTAATTTTGTCTTATAAGACTTGCGTGGTAATTCCAAAACTAATAGTTTTTACTCCCAAGAAAACTTTTACACTTTACTAAATGTGGATTTGCTTTTCATCTGGAAAAAGACTATAGAGTGTGAAGCTTTATTATTGTCTTTAATCTGTTTGGTGTAACATTAACACTAATAATGCTTACCTTCTTGCTTGACAGAATAACACTCTGTGTTATTTAATCTTCATTTCACCCTAAGATAACGATTTTCAGAAACTCTTGAGAAGCAAATACCCTGTTTGTTTCTCTGGTCTAAGTTGTCCACACCTCAAAATTTTAATAACTGTATTTTTAGAAAGTCTGAAAAATGTCATCTGTGATCTAGAGGTAATCCCCCAGTACTGAGCCAGAAGCATTTCCGGTAGCGTTTTATTGAACTTACAGGAGGTCTAAAGATAAGTATTTGACTTGCTTTGCTTATTTTCATTAATATTTACATATGAATAACACAGTTTTGTTTTGTTTTTCTTTTAGGACTTAATTATAATGGGAGCCCCTGGATCATTTTATTGGACTGGTTCTGTTTTTATATACAACACAACTGCAAATAAAATCCATGGTTATACAGATTCAAATAACCAAGTGAAATTTGGCAGCTATCTAGGTACTTAAAAATATTTAATGCTTTACAAAAATACAAGCCAAAGAATTAGCAAAATATCTGGCCTTCAAGCGAGTGCACAGTTTTATCAGTGCTTTCCTTTATTAATCCCAGAAGTGGCAGTTATAAAGATGTGTTCTGACTTTGATATTATTTCTTTGTTAGGTTTCCTCTGTATTATTTTTACACGTACACTTCCCAAATATTGGATTTCTGTTTTTATCATCTCTCTAGTGAGTTTCTGTGGTTTCTTGATTTAGAGATAGGCTTCTGATTAGTATGGTTTGCTCAGGCTGGATTCATGGGAAAGCAAACCTGATCTATGAATGCCTTCAAACAAAGCCATGAAGCTCCTACTCATGTATCCATTTCCAAGTAATTATTAGTAATTTAGTGCTAAAATTTGTAGGGTTTTATACCAAGAGCCATCATCAGCTTCAGTTTTCTCACTGCATACTAAGAAGAGCTTGTCTATCCTTCTTGAACTCCTGAGCAAGGATATTTTTGCTTGTGACCATTGTTTTTTCATTTTCCCATTCATAGATCTGGTTCATGTGGATAAACATTTCCTGTGTGTGATTTCACTCTTGATAATAGGAAGCAGGCACACCTTATGAAATATGAAGTAACCAACTTCAGAACTCAGTACTGAGCCTTGCAAAGGCTGCAGTTAGGCTCTGTAGGAAAGTCAAGAAAAAGAGATGCTGGATGGTAAAATGTGATCGAATACCCAAGTCACTATGATTGACCAGTAATGTTTTTAACCTTTCGTAAGACAAACCAAAAAACTTGGGAGAATGCTTTCTTCAACTTTCCAGTAACAATCAGAAAAAATATCGCACCTGTATGGAAGGAAAAAAGGTCATTCCAGCTTTCTACTCCTACAGCTATAACAGTGAGAATTTCTGTAATGAGTGAGTCGAGTAATTCGTAGCCAAAAGTCAGGTACAGGCAAATGGCTTCTTAAGGACTGGTGCTGGGGAGGGGGCATGGAATGCCTTTCTGAACATATGTGGCCTCTCCTGGTTCCCTTGGCTATCCAGGACCTGAGATGAGCTGGAGTTGGCTTCAGAAATACTTCTCCAGTGACCTGTCGCAACTGTACCAGGCTTGGCAGAGCCATGTGTCCTCTAAACTTGCCCTTTCTACAGGCAAGTGAAGAAAGGGACTATTAGCTCATCTGCGTGTCTGTGCAGTAGCAGCCGTGATAAACATTAAATGTTGCATTGTTCCATGCTACTTAAGCCTCTGCTTTGTTCTCTCATAATACAAAATGTGGTTGAAAGAATGTAAAGGCTACTGTTCTGTTCCATCTTTGGCATTATTTAAAGCCAAAATTTATTTAGCATTAATTATGTTAACAAAGTTTGTTGTTTTTTTAGTCTGAGTTTACTTCTCCCTTAAATAATAAACAAAAATATTCTTACCAGCATACCAAGTGGTGGAAGTGATCAGAGTGTAATTCAAGCACATGACTGAACATAATTATCTACTTATGCTACTCTTCTTCTGGCAGGGATTGAAAGTTGATTTCTTTATTTACATTCTTCATTAAACAAAGAGTAATAATTAACAAATAGAGATCTCTAGGAGGTGTGTGGCAAAGCATAGTAACATTTGGCATAAGTTGGAAGAAACGAAGAACATTGATTCTCACAGTATGCAGTGAAAATGGAAAAATCATCTTGGATCAGAAGAGAACAAGCCTTAAAAAAAAAAAGCTGGCCTAATGAGAACTTGAATTGTAGACCGCTGTCTTCATGGGTGAAAGATTTAAGGCTTGTTCTCATCTGATCCAAAGTGATTTTTGCATTTTCACTGCATACTGTGAGAGTCAACATTTGTTCAGTTAAATGCAAGAGTAGCAGAATGTATCAAGTGTCTCCCATGTTTCAACTTAGTGTTTTCTGGAAAGAGTAAGGTTGACTTGTACAGACACAGATCACTCTGCAGGACTGTGCCAATCAGTTTGCAGTCCTGTGACTGGACGCCTGCACCAAAATGTGGTCCTGTTTGTGCACAGCTGTCTCCACACGTTGCAATACTTATGTTATGTAGGTCCGTTTACAAAAGCTGATGCAGTGTTTTCTTATCACATAATCAAGCTAGTGCTCCAGTTTGTTCCTGACACTTTCATATGTATATATGCACAGTGCTGTATGTATATGTGCACATACATATAAGTAGCACTACATTTTTCTGCAGTCTACTTGCAGCAGCAGTGAGTAACAAATCAGTTAAGTGTTCCTATGTAGTTTTGTCTGAGCTTTTGATAATTTTATTTGTATTATAATATAGACTCACTGAACAATTGTAAAATACACATTAACAGAAGGTGTTTGAAATTTATTTTGTTGGCTTTAAAAGTGTGGCAGATAATTGAGATTCTGGGAAAGAGTTTTTCTGACACTTGTTTCTGCTTGCTGGAACTTACTGGTTTTACTGACCTTTTGCTTGTATTTAAAAAGACTTCTGTTTTCTTTGCCAATTTGCATGAGGTCTGAATGTCAGACTCAGTAATTTGTAGTGTTGACAGCTTTTGTACGTCATGCTCCCATTTTATTTCCAGTATTGAATAGTGCATTCCAAATTTACAGGATACTCTGTTGGGGCTGGGCATTTTCTGACTTCAACCAGTACCGAAGTAGTTGGAGGGGCTCCCCAACAGGAACAGACTGGTAAAGTAAGAGATTGTTAATACAATTGGTTTGAAGAATATACCCCCATGTACCCACCCATGATTTTCCAATGTAGGTTAATGTATTAAAGGCAAGTACCAGACAGATATGATTTTTCACAGGGAGATAAGTCAAAGGAGGAATGAGGGGTGATAGTTAGATAACATTGGTGTGTGGAGTTAAACAAAGGTACAGATAGGATAGAGTAAATAGCTGTACTTTGTGATACTGTGTGTTGTTTTGGTTATTCTCTAGACCTGTTGGAGAGAAAGCATGGGAAATACTTCAGATTATTGTTTATTGGACTCCACTTGCATTTTCTTTTCATTTTAGGCATATATTTTTAGCATTGAGGAGGACCTAAATATCCTGTTTGAACTAAGGGGTAAAAAGGTAAATCTTTCACACTACTTTTCTGCACCTTAGAAATTCTAGCATGTCTTCATGGAAATTCAAAACCAATGTGATTTCATTTTTGCACCCAGCTAGGTTCTTACTTCGGAGCTGCAGTTTGTGCTGTGGACCTGAATTCCGATGGCCTCTCAGACTTGCTGGTTGGTGCTCCAATGCAAAGCACCATCAGAGAAGAAGGAAGAGTTTATGTCTATATCAATTCAGGTTCTGTAAGTATTTTCTTCTTAAAATGCATGGTAATAGTCATTCTAGTAGAGGAGACTAAGAGGAAGAGATTTCTTCTCTCAGCATACAATATTTCAGGATATAGGAAAAACAACTCTAAAACTGTGATAGCAATCCCAGCAGGACTGCGTAGCATACCTACAGAAGGTTGGCTATATAAAGTGTAATGCATTGTTACACTAGTGTTAGAACTTAGGTCAGAGTAGTTTTGTTTCACAGTATCTACAGGTGGTGACAGCCTGCCACTACAGCCTCTTTGCAAACTCGCTGCAATTGCCATACTTACCACTGAACTGGCCTGTGAAGAGCAACTTTTTTAGTGCTTCAGAAACAAACAAGGAATGAAAAATTTGCCTGCAGTTGGTGGTACCAGTCAGGAAAAAGATGGGTAGTCTTTAGTTTGTCAAGTAAATTAACTTCGCAGATCATGCATTAGAAATGGCTTCCTTTTATTTTTTTAAGGATCAGAAGTGAAAGTATAAACCGTATTTTTTGTGTGTTCTGAATTTGTCTGGCTTTGTAAATTTTTTCTTATTTCTTTTTTCTCTACACTAATACATATTTATCCTCTTATACTTGCAATTAACATGTTTTAAGATGTTTAACATGTTTTAAAACATGTTTTTCTTAACGTGTTTTCTGCACAGGGATCTAAGTCACTCCAGGATGCCTACATCTAAGGCACACACAGTAGCTCTGAACAGCTACTCTTTACTACATTTTTGGCTGTTTTCTCAGAGCAGTAATCCCTTGTATTCCGATATAAGTTCACTGCTGTTTACAGGTGTTTGCTATGGGAACACATTGCTGTTCTCCTTATTAAAAAACAACTTTTTTTTCTTAGTCTGAGGCTAAATACTGTTAAACACCTTTGGTAATGCTTGTTTCTGCACCAAGTCTTTCAGTAGGATTTTATATTGGCATCCAAGGCTGTTTTAACATTTTGAGTAACATTCCAGGGCACTTGGAAGGCACTCTGTTAATGTGCCATTGACTCTCTTTGCTTCAGGAGGCAAAGATGGTACTGAACGTAGAGCTCAGCGGGAGTGACTCATACGCAGCCAGGTTTGGTGAGTCAATAGCCAATCTAGGAGACATCGATAATGATGGCTTTGAAGGTAAGTATAAAAAGAAAACTGCTTGGGTTTAATTCTCTCTGAGCAGTGGACTGTCACAAGAAACAGGACAATTATGGAAGTCTTGGAAGACTTCCAGTTGATAAGTTGACCTTTCTTTTCTAGGCCACTCTTTTGAAATACAGCTATTTTGCCGTCATTGATGTGTAATACCAAGAGATTATGTTCTGTTGCTTTAAAGAGCATGACCATAAGGTGATAACAATCTGGGACTTAGCTGCTGGACCTCTACTAGAATCTCTCATCCTGTTTTAGAAGTTTGAGACAATGGTTGGGGAACAATCTGGTGATTTTTTTTTTGACATCATAATAAAAATTACACATTGATTCAAGCTTTGCTTCCAATAGGAAGCACTAAATAGAATTGGAGATACAGAAAACAACCTGCAATTTGGGAGTCTATTGTGGGACAACTTCTCAGTCAAGCCCTCAGATAACCCATGAATTGCCTAGCAAGGTTTGCCAGTAGACAGAGAACACAGAAGGACTTCAGTGGGAGTCCCCAGTGGTGACTTCAAAATGTTAATGGGGCTCTGAGGGAGGTTTTTGTTCCTGTTATCTATACAGGAGGATCTGTTTCAGGCACATGAAGTTAGATGCCTTAACAGAAGCAGAATATCCTCCCTTCCTTCCCCACCGCTCATGGTGAAACACCTTCTCTAAATGTGATATGTGCTGAAATTTCTGTTGATATTGTTCAGGAAGAACCTGCTCAGACAGCAGAGATGTTAGACGTGTGTCTAACTTCTGTGATAACTAATAGGCATTGAAAGAGAATGCCACGTGAAAGTTATGGATAAAAGATACTTTAGTTCTAGGAAACAGATAAAAGGATGCAAGATGGGTTATAGCATCTGGAATGACTCTCATGGCCTTGAATTTCCCTTCTGCTTCTAGTCAGGCTGCCTAAACTGTATTTGCTACAGAAAGCCCCATGATCTACTGCTCTCGGCTTCTTTTCTTCCAAGACCATTCACTAGCTGTTTAAGTAGCCTGCAAAACACAGCTGACTGGGAGGCCTCCAGCTACACTGAAGAAAGATGAGGGTACCTGGCCCAGCGGCTTCATTCATCTTGTCGTGGTTTAAGACAAAAAGGAGAGGCCAGAATTTCTCCCTGAAAAGCTGGCATGTGCTCTCTTCCAGCTGAAGGGCAGGCACAATGCATGGTGTGAGGACAGGATAAAAACATGACAGGCATTTTCTACTGTGCAGAAATTCATAAGCACTTTCAGTTTTTCCATCATCAAAACTTGAACTGTAGGCAGGGAGCTAATATCCTTTGTGAGAAACTGTCAGCTGTATCTTTATTAAGTCTGTTTCTTTACACTTCATAATTACCCTTTCTAGTTGCAGGTATGATCCAGGGTTCTTGTTTCACTCTT
This sequence comes from Psilopsiagon aurifrons, assembly GCA_025447955.1. Lineage (NCBI taxonomy): Eukaryota > Metazoa > Chordata > Aves > Psittaciformes > Psittacidae > Psilopsiagon > Psilopsiagon aurifrons. The sequence continues at coordinate 27,508 of JAOEHY010017853.1, read as the reverse complement.
CTCTTTGTTTTTGTGATTTTGGTCCTGTTCCATAACCTGCAAAGACTGGAATAGTCTTTCCCTTCTTATCTGGTCTCCTTATCCTTAAAGCTGGGTTTTTTTCCTTACCTCTGTTGGTACCTCTTCCTTAAATTCTTGTTAAATGTTTTGCATTACCTTTGCAATTTTAGGCACAAGTTTCAGTTTTTGCCCCAAAACCTTTGCAACTGTAAAAGAAAAACTGTATCCAAAGGTAGGGCTGGGGAACAGAGAAGTAAAATCAAATTAATAGCAGCAAAGCAAAGTAGATGTATGACAGAGGATATAATGTAAAATTGGCATCCTGAAACTGCGGGGGGGGTGGAGCAAACAGGTGGATTACCTTTTTAAGGGAGCAAAAACATTGGGGTTGGGAGGAAGAGAAGCAAATATTGAGAGTGACAATAGGAAAAGAAATTTTGTCAGACATAAAACATATCACTTTGAACAAACCAGCTACCTTCATTTCCTTATTAAATGCCTGTTCAAGCCTGTTACCAGCTGTTAAGGGCATTTCATGTTAAATGGTTCATTTCAGGCAGCATAATAGGAGTACTTTTTGTGTTTCAGTGATTTAATCCATGTGGGAATAGCAGATTGCAGGAAAGTCATCATTTTTCTATGAATACAAACAAGGGTGGTTTTTTGTTGTTGGTGGTGTTTTTTTAGTTTTTGTTGTTTTGGGTTTTTTTTGTTGTTGTGCTTTTTTTGGTGGAGGAGGGAGCAATGTTCTTGTTTGGGTTGTTTTTTAAAGACCATGATACTTCTGACTAACCAACTGATAATTGTTTGGTTTTCCACAGATGTAGCAATTGGGGCTCCACAAGAAGATGATCTAAAAGGGGTTATTTATATATACAATGGCAGGGAAGATGGAATAACGCCATCATTTTCACAGGTACAATTTTTTAATTAAAAATAATCCAGAAAACCCTTCAGTTTCAGAGGGTTCTCCCTTCTTTTAACACTCAGACCATCTAAGGTACTTTAAAAGACTTCAGAATTAATCTGTAACAGAAAAGTCAATTGTTTTGGAGGCCTTAGATAGCATTTATGGGATATAACACTTGCAGTAATTGAGGAATATTACTTTCAGAAGTATACTTTCACAGGTAAGCATGTCACTGCCTTCAGCAGCAGGAAGATTGTGCTAACATTTTTTACTGGAAATTGTAACTCAGGTTAGCTTTCCAAGAATAATTTTCCCTTCTTTTTCTTTCTCAGAGAATACAAGGACATCAAATCAGTAATTCTTTAAGCATGTTTGGACAATCCATAGCGAGTGCAATTGATGTAGATAACAATGGTTATCAAGGTAAATTAAGCAAGTTTGTTTATTTTTCATTTTTAAAAGAGTAGAGATTCATGGGGCACAACCTTACCATGCTACTTGTTACTTTTAACAGAAGCAAAATCTGTTATTAAGGTGACATATTACATGTTCCCTTTTGAGAAGAAAAGAAGAAAAAGATCTAAATCTGAGGCAGTTTTGGCAGGTATTTAGCTATTACTTAAGGACTGAGAATGATGTACTAGTAAGGTAATAGTGCAGAAAAGGAAGAAAAATACAATTTTTACTTTTATGCAGCCATCTCATCTGCTAATGTCACAACAGCTTGGACACTGGAAGCATGCTTGTTGTCCAGCCCAGTGTGCTAACCTAAAAAACCTTTCTGATGTTCACATAGTCTGGATTTTGCTAGGAGTCACTGAACTCCTTGATTCTCAGTTTGCATGAACCATGCATTAACCTGACTTGGGGCTCACAGCATTGGATTAAGACTGTTGTGGAGTTCTTGTGGGCACGACCCATAAGTGCTAATTTGGTGTAAAAATAATTTAGCTGGTTCTTAGTGTACAATTGTATTAGATATATTTTCAAAAATGACATTTTGCGGAGAAGCGTTATGTCAGGTCAGGTGTTGCCTGTCCTGCCCCTGAGGGTGTAAAAGCATGAAGTGATAATGAGCTGCATGTTGTATGCTCTGGCTGTGTCAACAGAAAAGCTATCCAGATTAATTTGTAATGCTTGGCTAAGATGGAGTATGCAGGTAGTCTGCTGTCAGGTCACCTGTTGCTTACTGATCTGGGAGTCGCATCCTCAAGTCATCACATTACCAATATCTGCAAAAGCAGCAAATTAGCACATAGCATTAATAGACAGTGGACAAGTACTGGAGGAGTCATATTCCAGACAGAGAACAGCTTTGAATGTGACCATATGCTTTCTAATACATAAAGGACAAATGGTGCTTTATTGCTGACCAAAAGGTAAATAGGCTCCAGAATGCTTGTAATTGAGAAGTAATTGCTGTTGACAATTTATGCTTATTGATCTATTTTTTTGTGTGCAGATGTAGCAATTGGTGCATTTCTCTCAGATTCTGCTGTGGTGCTGAGGTGAGATTGTCAACTTTCCATGCTTCTAAAGATCATACCATTTAACTGTATTTTTAAATGTAATTTGATAAAACACACTGTGTATTTTAACCTCATGGTATTCTTCTTGGTGTATTGAACTTTGGGCATTAGGCTGTAGAATCCTCTACTGCTGAAGCATATAAGTAAGCACCCTGGGGGAAAAAGAAAATACAACTTGGAAACTTCTTAAGCCAGCAGATAACGTGCACACAGCTATTTGAAGTTATCTGAAAAATGCAGATAGCTTAAAAATGATAAAATACAAAAATAGTTTCTGTCAGAGATTGCTAGATTCTGCAGAGATTCTGAAAGCTCTTTCGGAAGTGTTTTGTGAACGATAACTTTTCTATTTTTAGAACAAAACCAGTGGTAATTGTTGAAGCTTCTTTAAAACACCCAAATTCAATAAATCGAACTAATTTAAACTGCATGGAAAATGACCAGCCTGCAGTCTGTATGAATTTGAAGATATGCTTTACCTATACAGGACGAGAAGTACCTGGATATATTGGTAAGCTACCTGGAAAAAAAGTCCAGCATATGTGTTCAATTTAAATTAATCCATTTACAGAATAATGTTATTGGTATTTAGTGGACCATTAATTAGTGATGTTAAAAGGGTGAGATATTGTAAGGATGAAGGTGGAACTCCAAGTCGTCTATAGCAGCAATGATTTAATCTGAGGTTTTTGATGGCAACCAGTTTAGACAAAGACTAATTTTTGGCCAGCTAGCTGCATTGTGACAGAAAGAGTTCAGCTGGGGCTGTGCACAACCATGCAAGTAATATTTTCACATGGTTTTTGCAGCGCTGCTAAAGGAGCATCATCATAGGTTAATTAGGATAGCTGAATTAACTTACCTAACAAGTGGTGTGATTGGATTCACACTCATGCTTCTGAACTACATTGTAATGATGCCATTTTAGATAGTCTCTTTCATAGCACCATAATAACTAGAACCATTATTTTGATAGGTTTTTGAATGAGATGGTATGCCATTAGGGTTCACAAAGAATAAGAGCACACTTACTCTGTGAACATTTTCTTTTGCATACTTGTTTGGGGACTGTATTCTTGTTTTGCACAGGGTGCAACAGGAGTGTTTGTCTGAGCCTTCCACATACAAATGTATGGGCTGCTGCTTTGCAATTAGGCAGGGAGTTAATGGTGTGTTGAATGTCTTAATGTAGAATCAAATGGATTATTTAGCATGATACTCCCATGTCCTCTGAAAGCAGACCTCCCAGACATGGACCAAACCATAAGGGACCACTCTAGGATTTGGTCTTTCACTCAGTAATAGAGAGAAAACATTCCCTTCCTAAAGCATCTCAAGCACCTGATCATACCATTATGGAACATTATGCAAAAGAGGGAATCCCACCACAATTCCTGAAAAATATATCTTGTATTTTATGTAATGCATATTTTGCTTTTGGCATAAACTGGCATTGCTTGTATCTATTGGAGGGCATATTCATGGTGAACTTATTTAAAATAATGTACTGTCTAAATTTGATTGTATTGGTTGGGTGCTTTTAATCTACTTGTCACATAAGCTATTTGTAATCTGCAAAGAGCTCTGCAAATACATGGTATATAAAATTGTTTAAATCTTCTGTATGAAAATAGACAATATCCTTTAGGAATACATTACAGAGAACACATCAAACATTGAACTGCAAAGTTTCAAGTTCAGGTCTTTCAAAATTCATATCTGTTGTGGAAGATGAGCAGTCAGACTTGATTGCCCTGGCTGGATTTGAACATGGCTTTGAACTGAAAGAGAAAAGACCAGAGGAAATTCTAGATATCCTAACTCTGGTTTTGGCAGAGATTAAGAAGAGATAGATCAGTAATGCTCCGAAACTCCTTTGCAATTTATTATCACAGCAGTTCATGTTAACTTAAAAAGAAAAGAACTGTGAAGTTAAACAGTATTCATCAGTGTCTGCTGACTTAATCTGTTTGTCGAAATTTAATGTCAGCCCTGTAAGTAACTGAAGCAGGTTTTCTTTAAATAGATTCTGGTAGAAAACTATAAATATAATTTTCAAAACTAACTCTGATGTAAAAGCATGTTTCAGGGATCAGTCATCATGATGCAGTCAACTTTCAGAGGGCTAGAAGTGTTCATTAGTTATGGATTTATGTCAGAGAGTTTTTAAGCAGAGCATTTCATATTACAGAACATAACTTAAGGAAATGAGTCAGAAGATGTGATTTCTATCGTAAATTCATGAAACTTATAACACTTAAAGTTTTTGTAACTTATTTTCCCTGGGTTTTATTTTGCAGTGCTGCTTTATAATCTGAGTGTTGATGTGAACAGAAGAGTGGATACCCAAGCAAGATTTTACTTTTCCTCCAATGGAACATCTGATACAATCTCAGGAAATGTAAAGATTTACAGCAAGAATACTGCTTGCAAAGATCATCCAGCATTTATGAGGGTAATGTAATTTTGAGTCTGTATTACCCTGTAAATCTTTTGTTCTCCTTTGAAAAGCACACCTGTTACAAAAGAACCAATTATGTTTACAATTGCATCGCATAATTTGGAAGTAAAATATTTGTGTTCATAAATTCCACAGTTAATATATTTTAATTCTGAAGCTTTCTCAGCTTTCTGTGAGGAAGTCGGTCTGCCATCATTTATGTCAGTGAAGAATGTGCATAATCATCATCATCATCGTCACAGTGATGAAGTAGGACATGAGCATTTTTGACATTTTTTCACCTTTTTTATGGATGATAGATCATAGATTGAGGCCTATATAGAGTAACCAACAAGATATAGGGTATAACATATTTTTCTGCTGAACATTTTTGATGGAACTTTCCTGTGTACTCATTAATGCAAAAATCTCTGAACTTGTAGAGAGAAAATGTTTATTATTTTGTCATTTTTAAGTATTTCAAAGAGTTCATATATGGTCTTGCTCCCCTTTTTACTGTGAGTAGGTGAGGTAGACTCACCTGATAAGGAAAGAACCTGTTCCTGATCCATAGGATCTGAAATGAAGATGATTGGTAGAAGCAAGTCTGTAATTATGGGTTTACAGTGTGGTCTGGTTTATGCATTTTTTGCAAGCGGCCAAAGGCTAGGAGGGTGTGAAGAACAATACTTACTTGGAATTGTTTGATTTTTCTCCTGCAAGGGGGATGCAGCACTCGCCAAGGAAAATACTCAGAGCATCAACAGGTAGAAACAGGGTAGGAAGACCGCTCACGATAGTTTTATGAATGAACTTAGAGCAAATCAATAAGAATGTGCACTGTGCTGGAAAGTAATTTCTCTATTCCTCTGCTCACAAAAGAGAAGCCTGTACAGATATGTTTTTCTCCTGGACATTCCAACCTGAAATCTGGACCAGATTAGTAGTGACGGTGGTTACTCTCTCTGTAAAGGAGTACAGACAGCTTTGTTGTAGAAGCAAACTGCTAGTAGAAATGCTTCAGCGGAGAAGCCACAGAGGTGGAAATGCTGCCAGGGCAAGTGTGCATTTGGCAGGAGGCTGTTAGAGGCCAGCAAGGTGTCGGATACCCGGAGAGGCTTGTAATAGCATCAAATAATAGAGATGGTACCAGCTACTCAGCAGGAGGAAGTTGGTTTCTCCAGAAGTAGAGTTTGATCCAGCAGCAACCATCCTTTTAAACTGACAATGGTACTGACTAGGAGTTAGTTAAGAATCTAGCCAGTAAGATCTTAACTGCAGTAGTAGTCTCAAAGTCGCTGTTGCCCTGGAAGAAATGAACCATGCTTGATACATCCTTCTGACTGAGGGATCAGTCTTGAGTATAAGAACAATTGCAACCAGGACAAAGATATTTTTAAGGCCATTCACTGGACAAGAAAAACTGAATCACTTTTATTCTTTCTTAGAAGCTTGCCAATTGCAACAAAAATTTTGGAGAATTAATGGGAAGAACTTGAAACCCTAAACCATAATCAAACACTAGAAACTAGTGGGCACAGAGGAACCACATTTTTTTACACTCAGAAAAAGAGACTTAACACCTCTTGGACCGTAGCTAAGGGGGAAAAAGAATTCTTTAAAGAACTACTAAGGCCAGGAAATATTTAGATGTAAGGGGAAATAAGGGTAGTAAACCAATGGACTAGTTTGCCTAGCCTTTTCTTTAAAATCCTCAAGGTAGCAATTCTGTGACCTTTTGAAACCAGCATGTATTAGGATGATTGATGTGGTTGATCCTACACAGAGACTGGGAAATAGACTCAATTCTCTACAGCTACAAAAAAAAACCCCGCAGGGGAAGAGTCTTCCATGTATTTTTCTTCTTCCTTCCTTTTACTTGCCTTTTGTTTATGACACCATAAGAAGCCAATTCTTCATGACAAAGCTTCAGAGTAGAAAGCAAAGCTTACGTTATCCACTGGAAAATAGTCCAGATGCATCTCTACTGGTCATTGCACCTAAGTGAATGTTACTTGCAGGAGCAGTAGTAAATTGCCACTTACTTTTAAGAATTTTGTAAGGCAAGAGAGATTTGACTGACAGCTGACCTTATGTACCAGCATCAGTAGGTATTTGTGTAGGAGGGAGGATAAGATTTGGCTTATCACTTCCTGTAGTCTATTTTTTTTCCTCTATATAATTCAATTTCCTTTTTAATTCTTAATTAATAGCATTATAAGCATCTCCTTTCACCCACTGAGGTTTCTGTACTTATATGAAGCTCCTAAAGTTAAGTGTGAATGTCTGTCAAGTACAGTCCTTGCAAGAGATGAAGTACTTTTTATGGTTTTTGAGTAAAGACTAATTAATAGCTAATTAGTGTAATGGCAGTAATATAAAGCAGATGCAGATAAGACCTTGTGGAAAATTATTATGAATATGTGATTTGGCCAAAGCAGGCTTGCAGAGAAGAATTAAAGTAGTGGCCATGTGGAGGGACAATCAGTGTCTGTTTGTCTCCTACACTTAGGGACTAATTTAATCAGGTTTGCTATTGTTAGTACTTGGTGCTTCAAGCTGTTCAATTTCACAAGTAGGCAGTTTGGGATCTGAACTGCAACATTCCTACACAGTCAAGCCTTCGTTTACAAAATGGTAATTTGTTGTAGTAGTTGAATCTTTTTAATACAAAATAGGACATAAAGAGGCAGAAAAATAAAATGCAGTCATGACCTGATTTAGTGGTCCTGTGAGAGAACTCCTTTTGATCTCATACAGAAAAATCCCTGAGTTTTGTCTGACGTTATCCTACTGGTTAACTTTCTTAATTTCAGTCAACTTTTTCCTATTTTTCTGTTTGAGTAGTACAGCAGTTCATGGGTAAGGCAGTACTTTTAACAGAAATAGGTTCACAAATTGAATAAGACTGCTTTTAATAAAAGAATCTTCCATTCTGAAATGCCAGATGCTGTCTTTGATTGATTATGCTTTTCTCTGTTTCTGATTACTTCTTTCAGGGACAAAGATTTCTGGAAAAGTATGTAAGCCACATGGCATGTGAAATTATTTTGCATGTAAAAAACCAGGAGTGTTTCTGTTTAAGTTAGTTCTAGAGAACCTTATAATCTTTAAAACATAAGCACACGTCTTGTTTTATATGATTAACTCATTAGGTTTCCAATTTTCATAGAAAGATGTAAGGGATATCTTGACTCCTGTACATGTTGAAGCAAGCTATCAGCTGGGGCATCATATTCTACAGAAGAGAAATAGTCAAGAATTTTTACCACTTCAACCTGTTCTTCAACAGAGGAAAGAGAAAGATGTTATAGTAAGCAAGGTTAGTGTATGAGTTTTCTTTTTTTTTTTTCCAATGCATCAAGTAAATACTCATGTTTTAATCTTCAGTGAAAAAGAAAAAAGCTTCACACATCCATCGCATGTGAAGGAATGCATTTTCCAGACCAGCATCTAGTGCCTTGATCTTAATTATTAAAACAGTATGTAAAAAAAATTGCCTAATTTGTCATTAAAAAAAAATAAAAATCTTTGTAGAACTGGTATATAACTTGTGTTATCGTTTAAAAAAAGTTATGTGTGAGAACTTGCAAGAATATATAATATATACCTCAGAACACACAGGTATGAAATTTGGTCTTTGAAGTATCAATTCTTTTTCAAGTACATAGGATGAGTCACTTTCCAGTATAAAATATATGTTTAAAGTTGTGTTAGTATTAATCTTGCTGGTATTACTCTTGAAGTGTTGTGATGATGTTGATGATATATTAGTTCTGTGAAAGTATTGAAGGCTTTTCAGTGCAAAGTCTGTGGGGGGGGAGAAAGTGTATTCTGTATCCTGAAATGAGTATGAGATTAACTTTTTATTTAAAAAAAAGAAATCCACTGAAAAACAGCCAATAGCCAAACAACTTAGTTAATAGACTTAAAAGAAAGTCAGGATGCTCTGAAGTTTTAAACATTAAAATGGTCGTAAATTTAACTTTTTGCAAACACTGAGCTTCATGTAATTCAGATACAGTCAACTATCACAACTGAAACATATATATCTTTTTTTTTTAACTTTTCATTTTCATTCAGAATTTTGTTTGAGAAACCACAGATTTAAGGAGGGTGTTGTTGAATATAGTATCATAAATTGTGCTCTGTAGCATACTGATAGGGCACGGACACATGTGGCTCACAGTGTCTCCAGTCTCATCAAACCTTATTTGCAGTATAAGTAACCTTTGTGTAATGGAACTGTCTTGCAAAAGTTAATGTGCTGTGTCATACAAGAGGCTGCCTACCTCAGTTCTGAATTCTTTAAAATGCTTTACCCTTTTTAAGTACTATATTTAAAAAAACAGCTGAACATACACCCACTGGTTTGACTGAGAGACTCAGTATGTGTTTGGTATATTGCAAATCATAGCCTTATTGAATTGGTTTTAGGAGCAAGGGCTATTAGCCAGTTCCATGTACTGGGTAACAGGTGATAGGTTTCTTTGGAAATACTTTTACTCACTATAATATGTATAACACACTAAAGTGCCCTTTTTTATTTGTCTTTCATAGTTTGTTTTTGCAAGATTTTGCTCCCAAGAAAATTGTTCTGCTGACTTGAGAGTTTCTGGAAAAATTGCTTTTCCAAAGTAGGTATAATGTGGCTTTCATGATTCTCTTTTGAAAGAGGTTCAGTAAAATTTTATCTAAATTATTTCTTAGTCTTTTGCGTGTTAAAAACATTATTGCAAAAGTAGACTATGGATATGAGAAACGAAGCTGTGTTTAGTTGAATATTTGAAAGTTGTAAATCTTCCAGGAAATGCAACAGAAATGTGTAAAATTGAAGAACTGTCTTGCATAATTAGAATACTTTAAAGCTCATAAAATGTTTCTTCACAAAAAGACAAACTTGTTTTCTATGCTTCGTATATAACTGGGCTAAGATACAGGGCACAGTGTGTACTCAATACGTAGACATAACTACAGTTAAATTGACAAGGTGTCAATTATTTCAGCTGCTCTTATGAAGACATTGTACTTGCACTGTAGAAAGAAGATACTTTGGTTTTGTATGAAGACATTGATATATTTATTATTTTAATATCATTTAATTAAATGGCTCTTTTTTCTTATTCATATTTGGTTTTATACTGCTGATTGAGACGCCAGATGGTTGACTATTAGGTGAGGTTCAGACTTCTTTTCCCTACATGAATTAGATTGCATTTTCCTAAATTAATTTTGTTTTGTGATCTTTTTCTTTTTTTTTTTTTTTCATTAACACCCCTAATTTTTTTGACATACCCTTCAATGTGTTTCAGTTTTCCCATTCTTTCCAATTAGGTGTCATATTTAAATCATGTATTATGCAAGATAATTAGTGCACTTTCAAAGTATTTAAATACAGTTGTTGTCTTGCAGAATCTGTATTACACCAAGTGATACTAAGAAGTGTATACACTTTGATTCAGCACCATCTTTCGAAAGTTTTAAGCCATGTACCATTATTTCTATTCAGAATGAATTTTAATTGTTATATTTTGTTATCACAACTTTTCTCTTTATTGAATATTATCCTTCAAAGCAAGAACTATAGGTTGTTTGTGTGCAAAAAGAGAAATTGTACCTGTTGTAAAGCTCAGCTTGTTAGGTATTTTGTGTGTGACCTGGATTTTCTTGTGAAATTAATCACTTTAAAGTTGATTCTACTTTAACCGAGATACTACACTCAACAACCTAAAATGACACCAAAAGATGCTGACAATCCCATAATGCTGATTAATCACACCTATGTGATCCTAAGCACAAGCTTTTTCGTCTTCACAGATTTTGGAATAAGATTAGTATCTTTCTGACTACTTTAATGCATGGTCTGTAGCATGAGTCTGGAGCCCTTTTATTTTCTTGGGCTTGAAGGTTATTTTATTTGAATGATCATAAACTATTCAGAAAGATTGGGCAGCATTTCCATTCATGCCATTAGTGATGCAATTGTGTAAGGACTTCAAAACTCTAAGAAAGGAAAACAGATTACAGCATACCTGCTTGGCATTAGTTATCAGCAGCAGATTTTCAGTGTAAATAAACAGGCTAAATATCTTGATAAAGTGTGAAGTATCGCCTTAAATTACATTGGGCCCCTAGAATCTCGATTAAAAACTAGTTAGCTGTGAAGCATTAATTTATTTTGTCTAGACAGGATGCATTCATTATCCTTGAACAGCAAAGCAAACACTTTTAGTCTTAAAAGAATGAAATCAAATAGGGATGTTAAAGTAATGCTTTACTTACTGAGTTGAGTCTTTGTGTATACACTATCATGTTTTGTTTAAATTGCTTAGATTTTGGCCAGCTCCGTAAATTTTCAGTCCGCATCATGCACTTTTTAATGAAGAACGAAATATGATTACAAGGGAAAAGCTCTAGTTCAGCTTTGTTGTGGTCCCAGATGTGCACCTGGTGCTTTTGTGTACTTGTGTGTTAAGCTGGGAGGCATCGTCGTGACAGCAGCTTGTTAATGAGCTTAGCTTTAATGAATAGAAGATGACAGAACAGTAAGCATGTAACTAGTGAAAGAACTTTAAAACCTAACCTAAACCTAATCAAGCAACTGAAATGTTAAGCTTGTGTTTTTCTTTAATTCGCTTTTGTTTTGGAACCTATCTGCTTATGTCGTGCTTTTACCTTCTGTTGCTTTTCTAAGTGCCAGCTTCTTTCCCAAAGGTGTTCAGTGACTAATGCTTTGGTTTCCAGCCAAAATATCTGATAAATGTCTCTTTCTAGGCAGCCTTTCTACAAGTCTTAATTAAACTTTAATGTCAAGCTGAAGTTTACTTTTAACCCCCCACAGGTTGTCTGTACTTGTAACATGATTATAGAACACTGCATAGATTGTGAGATAGGCATGTTCATTTGCCATTTTTGTGACCTGCTTCGTGATACTTCAATATATACTTTTGAGTGCAAAGAGTGAATTTGAAAATACTGTAGCAGTAACAAATTGTTGTTCTTGTTTATGAAGGAAAGACCCATCTTGCAAAAACCAGAAGCACAACTGGTCTGACACCAATTTTCTTGCTCTTGCATTAATAACCTCAGGCCTTAGAAAGGACAGTGCTGAAGTTGACTGGCGTAACTGGTGTAGTACCTTCAGTTACAGGACTGAGTAAAAACTTTCCCAGTAATCTCCAGCTGAACTTGTCAGAATCAAATGAAATTAACTGAAAGAGCAGTGGAGGGAAAATTTTGCATGCAAGCTGCATATAGAATTACTTTTCACTTACATTGTAATTAAACTTTTTATAGGCCTCATGATAAGAAAACATATCTTGCTGTTGGAAGTATGAAGACTTTATTGTTGAACATTTCTCTGCTCAATGCTGGAGATGATGCGTATGAAACTGTCCTCCACATTCAAATCCCTAAAGGTCTTTATTTCATCCGAATTTTAGAATTGGTAAGAACAAAAGACTTTGTCAAACAGGAGTCCTTTGAGATTTTCCTTTTTCAGCCAGACATTTTTCAAATTATGTTAATGGATTGTTGAGTTTCTTTAGATACTGACAGCCTACACACACTTCTTCCTCCCCAAAAAACTGACAAGACTCCAGTTTTTGAGTTCTGAGATTTATAGCTACCTCAACCATGTGCAACTTAATCAATGCAGGTGACTTAAATCATTTCAATAAGATGTGATGGTAACAACTAAAATTAAGGGGGGTGGGGAAAAGGTTTCTAAAACTATATCAGGATCTTAAGGTCCTTTCCAGCCCTAACCATTCTGTGATTCTATGTTATGGGTACTTTTTGTGTGATGATTATGCTTTCAGTGATCGCAAAGACCTCTGAATCTGCCATTTTTCAGTCAGTTACAGTCTTATGAAGAAGTAGCAAATCTAACTGTTCTCTCTTTCTGCCTTTTTAAAATAACTGCTGTCTGTGTAGAATCCCCCTGACACCTTTCAGAGGCTGGCTTTAAACATGAGTGGGTCTGGGTGTGATGCATATGCCTTAGCTTCACTATTAGCAAACAGAAGATGAAGTAACAGGATACAGTAATAAATATTAGGCTACATTAAAGCAGTCATGAATAATATGAATGCTGTGTATATTTGCATCAGTGAAATAATAAACACCTAGTACAAGGAAATATAAACCACCCAGTTTCAGCATGCGCATGTATTGTGAAATGTGTGGAAAAAAAAATTGTTAATCATTAATAATTTGTCCTTTGTTTTAGGAAGAAAAACAGATACATTGTGATGTATTAGATAAAGAAATTCATGCAGTGAAACTTGAGTGCAGTGTTGGTTGTTTATATGTAGATCAGAAATCAAAGGTAAGCTATGTACGAAGTTCCAGCTTTAAAAACACCCTGAATATGTTATGAGGCTTTTCAGGGAGGGGAAAAAAACCTTGTTTCTCAGAATGTCTCCTTCATTCCTACTAATGTGTTTTATTATGTTGGTGTCCAACTCTCTCTGATACTTTTAAAATCAGTTGCCTAAACACTTTCTGCAGTAATTCATTAAGGGACAACACTGTCTGCATTATGCATCAACTGATTGTGCTTGGCTCACTAGATAAGTGAGCTGACTAAGGCTGTGAACACGTGTTAGGTCAATAGAAAAGGAGTAGAAGACTCACAAAGCAAGTATTTTCTTAGTTCTGAGTGGTTTTTAGAGCAGGAAATTTTAAAGGAGTTCAGTAAGATGTTTTTATTTAAACTCTGTTAAGACACACTATAATGTGATATAAAGAAAATTTTATTTGTTCTACAGCTGGATTTTAGTTTCCTCCTGGATGCAAGTTCATTTACCAGAGCAGAAGAAGACCTCAACATCATCATTAATGCTACCTGGTAAAGTCCAATGAAAAATGCTTAATGAAAACTACTACTAGCTTTGGAAAACTGAGGAGAGAACACTGGAAAGACTTAGCAAAGCACAACCACAAGAAAGCACAGGGGTTGCAAATTTGTAGAGAAAGAGAAAATTACAGAAAACCCCAGATGATAAATATTTAAATAATGAGCTGGTTTCTGCCTGTATAAAATTTTTCTTTTTTAAAAAAATATTTTTGGTTTAAAAAGCTGAAAGTCTGTTTAGTATTTGTTTATAGAAGTAATGTGTAGTGTGTGATGCTGCATTTGTTATACTCGTTTTTTCTCTCATTCCATTTTTCTAGTAAAAATGAAGACGGGAGCATGTTGCTGGATAACACACTAACTTTAGCTGTACCTCTAAAATACGAGACTGAGTTAAATGCTCATGGGTAAGTCAGTTCTTGCTATACCTGGGTATCCATAGAACTGTTGCCTTGCTACTTTGTACAAAGCTTTTAAGCAGAAGTGTGGTGCAGCTGAAAATTCCTGGTAATAAACTGGCACAGCTATCCTGGGGTCTAACCCATACACTTCTAACATCTTTCCAGTACTGTGAGATAAGACAGTGATATCTGTGGTGCTTTGATCTTGTCTTTTAACAGACTAGTATTTTTTTAAGAACTGTAATATTTTTCTTATTGAAAGGTATTTAATAATTGCACAGCAGATCATCAGATTCCTTTCTTAGCATGCACCATATTCTGGGTGTGTTGTGGAAGAGGATTAGTTTTGGATAGAGGCTATAGTTTTGGAAGAGGATTTATAACTGCTTCTGATTTTTTTTATTTTTTGTCCTTTTAAGAGGAAAAAGCACAAAGGTAGAGGACTTCTACTCAGTGCTCCTAGATTTACTTACATGCAAACTCGTGTATTTCCTTAGAACCAATTTTACTGGACATACCACGTAGTTGAAAGTTAAACTAATGATTTTTAGCAATTATATTAACTAAAATCTTCTAAACTATTGTAGATTTGTATCACCAGCTTCGTTTGTTTATGGAACAAATGAGAAAGATTCCCCACTTACGTGTATGAAGGAGAATATCAACTTCACTTTCCATGTAAGAGTTCTCCCTTGTCAACCCCATTAGCCTTGTTTTGAAGGTTAAAATTTAGATTTACAGTATATTTAAAGACAATCTGCACAGTCACTAAGGGAAGGTTGAAGAATACAAGGGAATGATGAGCAACTTCTGTACATCAGTGATGGGAAGTAGCTATTAGTCCCTCTTTAAACGCTTTTTTTGGTCTGGATAATCTTCCACAGAGTGGCCAGTGAAAAAATACTTAGCAGAAGAAGGGTTGAAAGAGCTAGAGCAGTTCTGACTTGCCACTTCTTTCATTACGGAATACATTAAAAATAAATAACTTACGGTAGGATAAAGGAACTAAGAGCTCCTTATAAGAGGATCTATAAGGTATCAGATTTGTCTCCAATGGCTTAAAAGAAGGAGTTAGACATTAATCTCTCCTACTTCCTGTTGCATATTCTCCCCAGGAAGGCAGTCTGTATGACCTCAAAGTGGCATCATAGATTAGCACTGCTTACTCATTGGGTGCAGAGGAGTGAAGAGTTCAGGAAGCCTACACAATGAATAAAGTGAAACGTTACAACTCATAGCAGAATCCACTTTCATGATAGTGCAGCAATGCAAGTGCTACCCCATTCTGTTAGGTTTTATGTATTTAAACTCTTTATAACTTTCTCCTCCACAAGGTTATCAGTGCAGGACCAAGCATGGCTCCAAATGCAACCTTAGAAATAATGATACCTAATGCTTTCCCACCAAGTAACTTAAGGTTATTCAACACATTGGATATCAAGGTAAGAACAGGTTAATTGATAAAATTTTATTAGCCATATGAATTCTATGAAAAAGAGAAGCAGAGCACAGCAGAACTAGGTACTAATATGGGCTCAGGTTGCTAGCTCTGCTGAAGCAGAGTGAACAGGAACAGGATAGTCTTTCAGCCCCATGTGTTTTATAATTCTGAAGGCAGAATTTACATTCCTTTTGAGCTTCTGACCTTTCAAAATCTGTATTCTGCTTAGTACCCGATGTTTAAATTCTAACAGTGATGATGATGTTTTTGTTTCCAGACAACAGTTGGAGAGTGCTCCTATAATAAATATTCCAGAAACTGTAGTGTGGCAGAAAAAAATGAAAACATACTAAAGGATGTTGTCACTTTCTTTTCAAAGCCTGCTAAGAGGCAAATGGTAAGCTCTCTCTTTTAGCATCGGTGGGAAGTAAATGACTGTGCGAATGAGCCTTAAGACAACAGTATCTCTTACATAATGAGGTCACCAGAGCAGTCTCTCAAGGATTTGTGGTGAGACCTGTGATAAGTTCAGCAGTCATAAATGACTTCAGTGAAAGAGGTGAGAGTTCAGATGAGAGAGTTGATTAATGACACATCACTGAAGTCAGCGTAGATGACAGTCAGCTACAAAGAACTGCCAAAGGCTTATGCAACAGAGTGAGTGGGCAAAGAGAATGGCAGATGAAATTCAAATAAAAAATTATGCATGGGAGGGGAAAAAGAGAGTCTTAATTTTAACTACGTGAAGTATGCAGATCAAATATTCATTGGCTTCTTCACACCAAAATTATGCCATCAGCTGTCAAAAATGGGAGCCAAGTTATTTAAAAACATAACAAAGCAAAAAAAAAAAAAAGGCAAAAGTAATACTCATGGTGGAACTTCTTACAGAAGAGTGCTGTGAATGCTGATAAGTGAATTCCAAAGGAGGCTATACAAGTTCATGGAACTGAAAGTCATTAAGAATTTAAAAATATAAGGAAATATTTTTTGGCTCAGGATATTCTTAATAAAACTATTTGGGAGGCTGGAACATTGTACATGCCTGTGCTGCCCACACTCATCCCTCTGTATACCTGCTTATGGACCCTGCTGAGGATCTGAGATTTGACTATGTAATAGTCCAAACCAGAACTGCTATTCCAGTGTTACATTTTGAGGGTTAGTTCTCATAGACATCTGTGTCCTGCAATTTGTATTTGATGAAGTACAATTTTGTTTAATATTTTCATCTTAGAAAGAAGCTGGACACTTTAAAATGTTAATTAGGGACTTCAAGTAAGCAGTACAAGGAACATCAACCAATGATTGAGACAGCCTGCACTAGAATAGCAAATCAGAACTCAGGCAGTGCAGTCTTGGATGAGGAATAAACTCATGTACAGGCTTGCTTTTTTTGTCTAATCCAGACATGAGAAAAATGCTGCTAGCTGTCAGTGCACAATCAGTTGCACTATTTATACTGGATGTAATATAGTTACTGTCACTTATTATTCTTGATAAAAGCTAATTTGACATAACAGGGTGAAAAAATCCTGCATATAACCAAGTTATGACAGTTGTTCTTTTTCAATCTAAAAAGTTTCGTATTTTTAAGAAAAATGAAATTGTTCAGTAATGATTAGGTTGGACCCTTGTACTGTTTCTTTAGCACCTGTAGATTGACAGTGGTGAATGACAACCACCCTGACTTTTCAGGAACAAACAGGGCGGTTTTTGTTTTACTTAGTTCCTGAGTGCCTTTAACACTAAGATGATAAAGCTGGTAAACTGAAGCTTTACTCTTTCCCTCCCCTTCTACAGTACTGCATGAAAAATGACAACTTTTGCTTACAAATATATTGCAAGCTTGGAAACATGGAAAGTGGAAAAGAAGCAACCGTTCAGTTGCATCTGGAGGCAACTCCTTCACTTTTAGAAATGGTAACTTCTCCCATTTAAGGAGACTATTTCAAGGCTTATTTGCAGTATTCTCTGTATATAAATACTAGGTATTAATATATTTTTGCAGGATTATTAAATCCAAATCTATTATGTTTTCCATGTTAAGCCCCAAGGTGATATATTAAAAATGAAAACCACTGAAAAACATGTATTTTAGATTACCATTTTATCATTTAGTATGTATTACTTTGCCCATTCTGTCTGGGTTGTGTAGGATTGGGATTTAACTTCAACCCATAATTGTACTTTACTAAGAAAAGCAGCATGGATGTGGATTTAAGTAAAATCCAACTGGGCTTTGTTCCAGTTTCTGGTACTAATTTGTTTTGTGATCAGAAAAAAGCACCATTGTGTGTTTGTGTGAGATTCTGTTTCTGTGAGCAGCTGTGTTACAGTTTTTGCTGGGTGGGAATTAATGTGTTGAAGTTATTTTTTAAAAAACAGGATTTATTTTTATTTTTTAATTAGGATGATGCTTCAGCATTGAAGTTTGAAGTAAAAGCAACAGCCGCACCAGAAAAAAATGCAAAAGTTATTGAACTACACGAGGACAAGCAAGTTGCATATGTAAGAAATTCTTTTAATGGTTTTGTGATAAAATTGTAGAATTCTATTCAAATCTATGCACAGACAATGAATATAGTCTTGATTACTTAAGAATGTAGTTAATTTTCCTAGTTTGTTCTAGTACCTTTCAGGGAAAAAAAATCAGTTAGAACTAACCTTATTTTCTCCTTTCCAGGTCTATTTGGAAGGAGTGCACCACCAAAAGCCCAAATACCGTGTTACTGTGCTAATAATTGGAACAGGTTTAATAGTTGGCGTTGCCTTGTTTTTGCTTCTTTCATTTATATTATGGAAGGTAGGTTTTCACTGTTTCTCAGTTGCTCTCAAGTAAGGAATTCACCACTGGTGGATCTTTGGAGCTGTTAATGCAGGTTAAATGATAAATGATATTTTATTGCAATCTGTCCTTTCTAAAGAAACATAATTCCGTCTGCAACTTGTGGGTTTTTTTCAAAATACTTTTCCATTTTCCTTTATCTTATACATTTTATGTAGGTGCATTCTGCTTCTTCTGGTACTCACACCCCACAAACCCTTTCCTGTAATTTGTATGGCATCTCATGTTAGCAACTGATTTATATAATTTAGCGCTATCAGGTGGGTCATTTCTGTGGGATGGTGCTCCACACTGAAAGCCACCTGACACATGATGACTAATAGTCTACAGCATTGTTTCATGCCAGAATAAAAAGTTGAAGATTTTAAAGTGCAACATAAATACTAAAAAGCGAGTGTAGAAATTGTTAAATTCTCTACCTATCTGTAGACTTCCTCTATCCGTTGTTTTTCCCAGGGAAGTATAAAAGTGAAATATAATAGGAAAGTTTTATCACCATTTCACATTTTAAAAAATACTGGATTCTGCAGACTGATACAGGTCACAAGCCCACACATCCTTACTCCTTGCAGGAGAGTTTTAGCCTCCCAAAAAGTAAAAGAAAAAGGAAACCCACTTTTTTTGATTGAAGAGTGTCATTTCATTACTTGTTACAACAAAGCAAAGGCAAATACCATATATATGCATTTTATTTTAGTTCTTCTTCTGTGGTTTAGATTTGCTAACAAAGATTTGCTGACAACAGTTCCAAAATTTTATCTTTCAGATTGGCTTTTTCAAAAGGCAATACAAACAAGTCCCTCAAGACAAGAACAGAAGAGACAGCTGGAGTTTCACAAGTGGGAACAAAGATGGCTAAGATGGCAAATAAACATTTGATTTTAAAATGAAGACTTTCAGATTCAAGTTAATTTGCAGGAGAAACATCAGAAACAAGAAATTGGTCTTGAGCTCACTCAGTCTTACAAAATGCATTTTGTTTCCTTGAACTCTATGGAGGACTATACCTTAGAGCACTGTTGCTTTTCTAATATGAAAATGTTAAAACAATTTGTTTTGAAGTTTTACAGTAATATTTGAAATGCCATGTATCTATCTGGTTTCAAACAGAAGAACACTAAAGATAAAGAGGAGAAGAATTACTTACCAGAAAGAAGAATTTCTAGAAGGTAATAACATTTCACCAGTCCTGGAAAATAAGATCTCAGACACATTAGCAAAAGTTATTTTATTTTATTAATTTTCAAGTTT
The DNA here is from genome assembly GCA_025447955.1 of Psilopsiagon aurifrons. Taxonomy (NCBI): domain Eukaryota; kingdom Metazoa; phylum Chordata; class Aves; order Psittaciformes; family Psittacidae; genus Psilopsiagon; species Psilopsiagon aurifrons. The sequence goes on along the minus strand of JAOEHY010017853.1, from coordinate 7,831 downwards.
CAATATATTTTTAATTAGCTATTCTAAGAGAAATCCTCCCATATCTTGCTTTGGCATTTTTACAAGGGTAAATTAGCTTAAAACAATAGAAGGACTGCAAGTAGAGCACAAGGATGTATGAAGCAGCTATTGGAAGCTGTCTTGGGCTTCTGAAGGGAACCTCATAAGCTTTTTTGGCTTCACAGGCACAGCCATAACACTGCAGAGACTTAGACACCCAGGCAAGGCAGAACCAGGAAGGTCAAAGGCAGTCTAGAGCAGGGAATTCTGTGGGGTAGCCTGGAGATGCAGCACAGAATCCTCTCTCAGTGTTAGAAAGATATTTGTATTGGAGATCGTAATTTGTAGCCATCTTTCACATGGTACTTGCAAGCATGACAGAATTACTTCTTCCGTCCTTTCCTCAGGTATTGCTGCCATGATGTTTTGGACTTCTCCAATGAAATATTTCTATGTGGGTTTTTTTTAAAGCAAGTATTTATTTCTATTTATTTGAAGATTTTTCTATAGTACTTGGCATAGTAGTATTTAGTATTAGCATTCTTCTGGGACCTGGGAGAATAAAAACAATCACCCTCACACGATAACAGAACTACATACCAAAAGTATTCCAAAGGCCAACCCTTACTGGGCCAAATTTTATCTTTAGATGTGCCAGCTGGAAGTGCTAATAACGAAGTCATTTGGAGAGCTACCTTGGGTTCCTGTGATGTTGTCAGATAAATATGTGCCAAACAGGTATCCTCAGGAGCCACTCAGCAGAAAGGCAAATGACTGAATTTAATGACATGGTTCAAAGCACTGCTCTGCTGCTACAGGAAGTTTCTTCAGGTAGATAAGTTTGCACTGCCACCTAGCTTTGGTGAAATAGTACAATCCAGGGGAAAAGAAAATATGTTACTTTGCTCCCCAGTACAGCTGCAGGATGTACAACTTGTTCAATAACTGAATCTATTGCAGCAACCAGATGCAATAGCACCTTTCTTGGCATGCCTTTGTCTTTCTGAACTGCAAGGAAAATTGAATGTAATATGTACATACACTTGGAAGCTGCATCATCATAAAGGACTTAGCCTGAGACTCAAAAGCAACACACAGTGCCTTTAACAAGCACTTCGCTAATAGAGTGTTTGGTACTATAAAAGCCACATCACCCACAGATTATAAAGGTATTGGGGACCATTTTTTAATTTTCTTTTACTTCATTTGATGCCAAAGAATGTGGATCTCTCTCTAAAGTAAATTTTTTCTCTAAAATCTTCTGCAGTGTAAGGACAAATGAATGTGCATATATTTTTTACAAAAATCAAAATAAAGTATGTGAAGAATTAAATGTTTTCTTGGGAGTCTATGAAAATATATGGAAAATTCCTATCTTCCACCTGGCTATGGTGAATTTTTGCACTTTAAGCAAAATATCTCTGATCAGAAATTAGTTTGATATTACAGCATATTGTGAAAACTATACTTCAAATACTGGAAGAAGCATTAACATTCTTTTTAATGCAAACAATGCAAAGAAGTGAAACTAAAGCATTTTATATACATGAGCTATTTCAAAGATAATATTGCCTTGGAAATCACATACTTCCTATTCAGATTTACATGTTAATAATAAAATGTTGGCTGCCTGTTCTAAGGTTAGGAAGCAAATTTCAGTTAGCTTTTATAAACCAGGTTGACAAAAAAAAGAATGTACAATGTTCTAATAGTAGCAAGATTATAAAAAAACCACTCAATTTCATTTTATTAAAAAGAACCCCAACAAGTTAACCACATGAATGCTGTTTCTTCTGGAATTTCAATTATTTTGTTGATTTTCAGTTATGTCATAACAGTTAAATTACTACATGTAGCTGGAATCTCTTTCTTGGGCAACTTGGGGAAGTTTAGTTTTAATTACCTTAATGTTAAAAATATTCAATGTACTATAGTACTAATTATAGTAGTTTAACCAGCAAGTACTCACTGCAGCTCAGACAACTGGTGTAAACTGAAATGAGGGGTTCCAACTGGACATGAGGAAAAACACTTTCCTCCCAAGGACAGACATGTGCCAGAGCAGGGGAGCAGAGACACTGTCATCTCCATCCTTGGAGGTTTTATTGCCAGATGTGATGAAGCCCTGTAACCAAATCTGATCTCAAAGCTGGACCTGCCAGGTCAAGCCCAAAAGGATGCCATGACTCTTGATCCTACTCTGCAGCTGCTAACTTCCATGCAAAGAGGAGAACGTGGTATCAGAATCCTATAATAATTAATTACCTATGAGGTAAGCATTTGATCGTCTATGAATTTGGCTCTTACTGTTGGCCAGGTTTGTCCACAGAAACAGCATGAGATTTCCAACAAGTAGCAGCTTGCTCTTGGGAGGCACAAAACCATCTGCAGTACTTTAGGTGCACCACTTTGTCTTACATATCTATCAAAGGTAAGAATTTTTCACAAGTAGTATTTGAAATCAAATAAAATAGCTATAGATCCCAGGTAAAGGCTTAGTCCCTTGATTTAACAGAATCTTAGAGGACTAGGTTTCACATTATAGCTGACTGCTGACTGAAAGAAGAACTTAAAGCAACTCATTCTTGTCCCAAGACAATGCAGTTTTTATACCACTGTCGTCTGCCTTCTGAACAACTTGTAGAGAAGTAAGCAGGGAAATGTTTGTTATCCCACTGGTCCAGCAGACAGACAAACTTACTTATTCATATGTTACTTCCTGTAACCTTACAGGAATCCAGTTCCCAAAAAGAGTATCATCTGAAGTTACTGGCAGCTCAAATAATTGTATTAAATATTTAATAAGTTACAACCCCCCATAAAAATTATTCATGCCATATAAGAAAATTAAGAAAATTTAAGTCAACTCTTAAGTTATTTATCATAACTTTATTCTCAGCAGCAAAAAAAACAAACCTATGCTGAATAGCATTTTGGTTCTAGAGAAAATACTTTCAAATATTTAGTTTGTACAATGAGTAGTCTTCAAAATATATCTCAACAAGTGAAAAGCTCTATAAGACATGAGCATATTCTTTTATATTACTGTTTGACCAGAAACTATTTGAAAGCAAATACATTAAGGCAACATTAAAAATTATAACTAGAAATGGAAGTACTCAATTTAAAAATATAAACAAATCTATATTTCGACACCATTCTTCATCATGAGCTGGTACCATATATCCACTCCCCAGCTCTATTTGAACTGAGTTACCTGACAACACGGATAGCAGCAGCAGACTTAAAAGTATCTGACATGAAATTTATTACAAAATCTAAAAATATTTTAAAGGAAAAAAAATATACTTTATTCTAATGGACCCTTCTCAAACCCCAAATTTTAAAATAGACCAATATAATCAGTTTTCATTTTTTTCTTGTTAAACTTAAGTTTCCTTATAGATAAATACAACCTGCTAAAAATATATAACTTGATAAAAATTTTAAACCAGAAATATTACAAACATCCCAGTTAAGCTTCTGCTACAACAGCTGAATTCAGTGAGTGACTGGGACCTTGTAAAGCTGTGTATAGAAGTGTGAAAAGGATGCTTTAATACAAAACTTCAAGTCTGTCCCTTTATATGCAATTGCATGTTGCTTGGGAACTTTCCAGGTCATCAGTGTTGACTCCATAGAGATTAATAAGTTGAGGATGCAGCCTGTGAAGTGAGGAAGTCAAATATTATCAATTTCATTAATTCTTGCAATGGGAATTCCACTTTTGGGGGCTGAAGGTAGGGAGAACATATGTATGGATCTGCTATATAGAATAAAATCAAGTGAATTGCATTTCGACAATTCTTACAAGGTCATCTTTGGAAGTATTTATTACGTATTCTGTAACATCATCTGCTTTTTATTTTGCATACCAGGCTGTTACTCTGAGCTCTGTGCCTCCAACTAATCCTATGGGCACTGCAGCAGAATGAGCCACCACCCGTTTAATTCCACTGATAATCCTCCTAGTTCCCTATGTATTCATAGTGTCTGTTTTAGATCCAAGATATTGAGGAGACCATACTCAAGCAGCAGTAAGTTTTCTACAATTGAACAATTACACATTTTTATTAACCTTACACACACTGCTTTCCAAGCAGGAATTCTTATCCCAAAATAAGCTTCTTCTAGGAGTCACAGGCCTTTATATCCATCTGTTCTTTTCTAAGAAACAGAAGGGTAAAATGAGTGGCAGAAAGAAGTGGAGCTGGAAGCCAACAAAGCACCAGAAAGGAGAGGCCAGGTGAGTTCTAATAAACCTTTCCAAAAACAGGCATCAGACAACACAGGAGAGGCCAAAACAGTGGCAAAAGGGACACTGTGGAGTGCACAACAGTACTACTCTTGCAGAATTTACACCAACTAATTTTAGTGTCATCCTTAGTATGCGCAGATGTAAAACATCTATATACAAGATTGCAGTACTAATCTGTTACATGTATACAGTCCATAAACATAATACTTAGCCTTACCGAACATGAATTTGTGATGCTTCTTTCATTAAGTCTCCATCTATATTCCAAGGGTAGTTTCCTTCTGCAGCAGCAGCATTCAAATATGTATTTTCTTTGGCATCAAGCCCACTTTTAAGCTGCGGTTGTACTTTTACTTCTTGAACTGTGTAGGTCTCAACAAAAGGAAAATTGAACTAAACCAAACACAGATACATATTAAATGAAGATGAAAGGTACAGGTGGTGTCTCAGCAACAAACTGGATTACTTGAAATTAGAAAGCTTGCCTTTTCTTCTTTTTGGACTTAAGCAAATGGGAACACTTAACTCCAGCTTTGACCACACGAGGCATTATGTATTCCAGCTAGCATTTATAGATTAATATGCTATTTTTATCCTAAATAATGCCTCAGGAAAAAATGGTAGTGTTCCATTTGTATTCCTATGCCAGACTTTCTCAATCTGTAGGTGAGGTGGTCCGCTTTGCACACAGTAAAATAGCACATGCTTTCAGAAGATGTGAAAAGCCCAAGTGGATCTTTTGCTGTGCTCTGTTCATCCGTTACCAGTATTCCTGTCTTAAACAAGGCTACTTATAATTCTAGTAAATGGTCATCTTCAGTTTAAAGGAGGATCCACATCTCCTTAGCCAATTTCTAATTACAAAGGCAGAGAGAAAAGGGAATTCTTCCTCCAAAAGCATAACCAGAAAGCACTAACTATATCCTAAGTGCAACTTAGTGCTGTCACATGAAATTGCCATCCACCTCTCCCCCAAACTCTGTGCCTGTTGATGTATTCAAACATAAATCTTTGGGTTTTGTGTCTCAAGTAAATGGAAAAACTTATCTCCAGCTTGTAAAGAGAATAATCCTGAAACATTTGAACAAGAACCAGTGTGCTCAGGCTATATACCAGGTCTTAAGGACAGCAATAACATACTGTGTTTGGATGCTTCTTTTCTCTCTTCATAGGCAGAATAATGATCACAATATGGAAATGCAGTTTATGCAGACATTCATAACTGAATGGAATGCTTACTGCTAAAAATGGTCATAATCCATGCTACCAGCATAGCATGCAGTGATCTACTGAAATTATGAACTTTACCTGTTTCTGACAAAGAAGGAGTTGCATGATGCCTCCCCCAATCTGCATCCTTGATCTCTGTACTATACAAAACTTAAACACAGCATGCATTTCCTTTACTCTGGTGAAAGGCCTTTACACCCATAAACCTATGGTACAACATAAATACAATTTAAACCACAACAGATGGGCTGAAATAGGCTAATCGGTATTAGTCCAGTGATTTAAAAAGAAAAAATCCAACAAAAAACCCACACAGATAAAAAGGGGGCTAATGTATTCTGACAGGAAGCTAAGTCTCCTTATGAGGATGCTAACATTAACTCTTGCAGCATGTCTATCTTCACGATTAACTGTTCTTTTTATAATCCCCAGAAAGAAATTAACAGTACCTGATTTTTTACACTGGCGTATCTTTTGAGATGCTTTATAAACTCTGTTCGAGAAGTATTTTGTACAACAATAAGAGCCATGCTTCCATTATTCAACCTGAAAAGCAAACCAATTTATGCCCCAAAAGAAAACTCATTAATTCAGAAGTTTAATAGGTTAATTAGTCTCAGTGTTTTCCAACTCTTTTGTCACCCCCTCTAGATCAATATAAACTATACAATTAACATTATATAGTATCCATACATTTATAACATGCACTGTAATAATAAAATTGTACTCCCTTTTTAATACCCCTAATTTATTGACCGTAATACCTATAATTTACCACCCCTTATTTTATCCTCAACAGGTGGTTTTAAACATTGGGGATCAAAAATTTATCTTTTCACTTTTCTCTTGAGCGAAGTAGAATGGTTATCATAAATACTATGAGATAGAGCTTTACCGTGAAGCCATTTCCATGCCGAATGCAAGTCCATCCCCATCATATAGCCCACTGCATATGGGTTCATTCACCTCCACCATTAAGACTCATGCTGCCCTAACAAAGATCCTGATCTTCAACTATGCCACTATGCAAATTCTGCTAGCAGTTCTCCGTACAGTTCTACTTATACGTTTCACAAAGTGCACGAAAGTTAAAAACTAAGGGAATTTTGTACAAGATATAACAGTCACATACTAGAGTTTAGCCAAGAGAGGACCCTACAGTGGGACTCAATGGTCCTAGGCATTGAGTCCTCATTGATATTTTAGCACCTTTGAGAATCTGGGTCAGACAATGAGCTAGTAAGAATTCACAAATTCCTTAAGGCAAGTGTACCTTATCTCAGAAACTAGCAACCTGAATCCCAATGCAATCATGCCTAAGTCCAGACAAATCAGTGTTCAACAAGAACATGACAATCACTGCTGAGATTGTGTTCTGTAAAGAGAAGATGCATTTCATATCTTCTGAATATGCATGCATACATATATATTTATTTATTCATTGAACGTGTATGCTTGGAAAATGTGTTAAGAATATCTTGAAAAATAATGCTGCCGACCTACCACCACAGACCTCTCCCCATTGAACAACTGCATCAGGAATGTTCTCAGACTATGACACAGCACAATCCAGGAACATAATTTTTACATAACCATGGAATAAGTCACCTGGCACAGCATTACTTTGCTGATTTAGGAAATAGTGATAGTGAAATTGAAAAGTTGCCTCCTTATCGTATTTGCTGCAATAGAAGGACACAGGAGGCTACTGGGCAACACATTCAGCACTATGGCCTTTTGTCTTCAGGAGATGACTGAAAATTGTCATTAATTCTTTTGCAAGTCCAACCTGCAGCAAAGCACAACACCTATGCTGTAAGAAACAAATGTCCCACATGGCTTTCATAGTGCAGATAGTTAAACATATCTTGACATGTTTCTGCAAATTTAGACTAGTGTTAACTAGAGTTACAGGCAGCAGTCAGAGTTTTCATTCCACTTCAAATGTCTTCACACAGCAAAAGCTTTTCTCTTGGAGAAAACAGCACAGAGTGGAGAAACCTAGCTGAGTTTAGCTGATGCTTCCATAATGGGTCAGAAGTGAAGCACCAGTCTGAAGAGGCTACTCTTCCTACCCTACTGGCTGACTGCACTCCTAAGATTATTCTTTTAAAGAGAGGGGAAAAAGAATCCACTGAGCAAAAAAAGGGAATCCACTGAGCAACTACACTGTGGGAGAAACAGGCTCAGTGAACCCTGCAATAAGTGCATGAAGTTGTCATAAAATTCCCTGTCCCTGAGAAACAGGTGCCAGAACAGATGGAAAGAGACAGTGAAGCTAAAAAAGAATAGTTTCACAAAATCACAGAACCGTTAGGGTTGGAAGGACCCTCTGGAGATCCT
>JAOEHY010017851.1:0-25855 GCA_025447955.1 Psilopsiagon aurifrons | reverse complement strand
GGGTCAGGTGTCCTGCCTCTGCTTCCTCCCGGCTTCCCCTCCTCCCTGGCAGAGCATGAGGCTCCAAAAGTCCTTGGCCAGACCAAACAACACTAAGCCATAACTTAAAACATTGGTGTTATCAGCGCTGTTCTCAGGCTGAAAGTCAAAAACACAGCACTCCACCAGCTACTGAGAAGGGGAAAAATGACTGCTACTGCTGAACCCATGGCATAGAGGTATATTAATTCTGTTGATGACATCAAGCCATGGAAATGTTAAGCTAGAGAGTGTGGGTAGTCAGAGATGGATCAAGTACTATGTAGGAAGAATTGATTGTCCTCAGGTGTCATGGCTGAACTAGGATGAAATTTTATAGTTACAGGTATGCATTTAAAAGATTAGTAACAGTAATTTTACTATTAGATCATTTACTGGTAATGGCCTTGGGTAGAAGGGCTTGATTACAGTATTTGGACACAGTACCTCAAGTATGATTCAGCTTAGAAAAAGGCAAAGTCAACTTAAGATCAAGGCAAAGTTAACCTAAAGACTTGGGAGAATATTAATAGCTTTTTGCAAGGCACTGAGAAGATGCTATCTTTGGTGCAGTTTTTTCAATGTCCAAAAAAGCTAGTGAAAGAAAAGCAGAGATGATTCAGTTCAGTCTCTCCCAAGTTCTTTAGACACTGAACTCCTAATGATGAGCCTAATGCCCCCTGAAATAATTGGTTTCAGTGTGAGTTTGTGACCTAAATAGTAGTTAGGCACACAAATACCTTAGAGAACCCAATCCTAAGATTTGCACTTTACCAAGAGAGTAGCTTAGAATGGATACAACTGTTCTTTCTAAATTCTTCAGGGGTATAAACACTTGTGAGAGAGAAGAAACACATATGCAACAGGTAATATTTTACAAAAAGGAATAAGTACACAGAAGTCATGAACAAATCTAGGTTAAAAGCAGGCTTCCAGGAACCAGAATAAAAAGTTTGGGAGGTGGGGGTGAGGTAGAGATGACAACCTCCTGACCCAAATATTCAGGGCTAATATGTTTTGGGACTTTTATGAATGTGATTGTGAAATACACTAACTCATAACAACAGGACTGCACTTTGTTCTGAAAACATCTGGAGAGTGGTTGCAAAAGCCACTAGTCATAAATAAAACACGATATATAATATATATGTTAAACCTTATCCTTATTTTTATCTGAAAGGTGGATGGAAAGAAATTTCATTGCCTCCTGATATCATCTTATGTCTCCATATCTGCATAAAAATGGGTCAGACCTTAAATGAAAGCAGTAAATGGAGATCAGGGCTTCTAAGGGTATATATTGCTACTTTTTGATATGAGAAAAGTACTACTCCTAACAGTTACTGAAAATGTCAACCAAAAAATCTTTGTCAGCAAATTAAAATACTTTTGTATTGGAAATGTTTCTGGATTAAGTTTGCAAAATTTCTTCTATATGTTTTGTGTCCATTTTCCGAATCAATTTCCTGCTGGATCTGCAGCAAAATTAAAATCATTACTCAACTATGAATTGTTAAAAAAAAAAAAAAAAATTAGTGTTGAATTTAATGAAAAAATCCCTAAACACATCCATGTAACTTTGCTGCTGCTACAGGTATCATTCTTGTCCCCTCCTGCAGCTTCTGTAGGGGCTATAGAATTGCTAACACTTCACTCCTGGAATAGGTCTTGCAGGACATCTGAATATTTTGCCTTGGCCTGAAGCAGTAAAGCACTTCCCTAACCCAGATCAGTGGCAAAGATACTTCTGCTGCTCTTGAGTCAGGTAGGACAAGAGCCCATCTGTTTTACATCTTTCTTTTCTTTGCTCTATGAAGAAAGCGACTTATCAGTATCACCTTTTGTCCTATGCTGACTTGGTCTGTGAAGCATGAGCCAGATAAAAGGCATGTACAACTCAGGATCTTTCTGAATTGATTTCTTTCTGGGGAGAACTGTGGTTGGTAGATGGACAGATTATTAAAGGGGGAAGTAGGGGGAGGGGGAACCAGGAGCACCTGGCTACTCTGATATGTTTCCGTTAAGATTATTTGGTTGACGTCAAGGTCTTTTCTGCTTCAAGGCAAGCATGCTATGTTCTTGCTTCTGTGTGGTAAAGTATCACTGTGGCAATGGTGCAAGACTGGTGGGTTCTTGGAAACAGCTTACTTTGAATAAGTTTCACCTGTATAATTTTTCTTTTACAAAAGCAGATCAAAACACAGTTTTTGATCAAGTGCACTACTGTCTCCAATATAAAACACATATGCATCCTTTTTCTCTCAAGATAAAGGTAGTATGACCTTCTTAACTAATGTGAATACAACTGGTATTGCAGCTATCTCTAACTCCTTTTCTCTTTGTTTTGAAACTGATACATTTTAGATGAGATATTTGGATAAGACAGCATTATTTAAGGAGAGAGAACTGCACTTTTAAACAGTATCTCTTTTCACTGCTGTCTCACAAAAATTATCACTTTCATTACTATGCATTTAGTAGGTTTGAGTTAGTGATTTATGAAACAAAAATGATAGTGTCAGTTATGCAAACTCCAAATTATTTTGAGCTCCTTACGGTATTTCCCTTAGATGTGCCCTTCATTTTGGACATTAACATTTGACATTGGCGCGGTAGTATTTTGACCAGTCTAGCCAAAGCATTAGTTTTAAATTAATATGATGTCTAACTAAATGATAGGACCTGGATCATTTACAGAAGCATTGCTTCATAAGAAAAAAAAAAAATAACTATCTTAGTTTCAATATAAACTTCCAACAGTATTGAACTGCTGCACTTAATGTGTCAGTATTTACTCAGCTAAATGGACAACACTTCATGCAAAGTAGAATTATTTGAAAAATTTCCCTACAGACTGAATATAGATCTGGAAAGCAAACCATCATTGCTTCAAAATAAGCTTAGCTTCGGATATTCCCTCCATATGCAATTGAAAAGCAGTTCAGCTGCTCTACAGCCAAACATGACCTTGAATTAGAGGAGTTTATGGTTCAATCTGAAAGTCAATTTGAAACATCTGTTCTCACTTAAAGCAGATGATTTTTCTAAGAAGCCGTTTTGTTTTAGCCACAGTAATGCGCAGCCCTCCACATTACAGGAAGCATTGAGGTCTGCAAAAACATAGCCTTAAACCTGATGATGGAAATTTTTATAAACTTTTTTTTTTTTTTAAGAAGTGAAATAGCAACTAAATATAGATCTATAGATTTCAGAATGAACTTTTTGAATATTTTATGATCAAGAGACTTACTAATAATGAAAAGGAAAAAGATTGCTGTGCCTGTTTGTATGGTGTGTCCTTATACTTCTGCAGAGGGTTCTTGTTATCTTAAAGAGCTTTCTGAAGAGGTAGTAGTGCTTCTCCGTTTCAGAGGCATGCAGTTGAAATCACAAAGAATGAGCATGTTGCCTACAGTAGTATCATATTTCTGGTTAAATACTCTTTAATAAATGGGCTTTTAGAAAGATTTCAACCCAAATTTCTGAGGCAGTTCCAGAGAAGTGGCATCTGAGCCAGGAGCTGATGATTCCACAGAAAATCAAGACCTCTAGGAGATTGCACTTGAAATGTACTCGAGAACTGGCAAACATACCCTCAACACAGTGATGTGTCTAAATCTCTGTAGGAGTAAAATATCCTTTTAAAAGATACAGTGTACTAGCACTTTGGTTTATCATGAGAGGGCCTGTAATCAACATTATACGTAAGAGTGATATAGGTACTGTCTAATGTAATCATATTGCACTCACTAGGCTGAAATATTGGGTGGGGCAGCCAAGGCCACTAGTTGTCATAAATCCTGAAGATCTTATTCCTGGAGGTGTAGCAGGGTCTCTGAACCACTTTGCAAGCATCTCTCAGAGAAAGCTGCTCCTGTCAAAGATCAATTCATCCACAAAAGTACACCAGTTCATTTCCAATACAGCTTCCATTATGAAACTAGCTGAAGTCCAGACATACAGCTGAGCTATGTTTTTTATTTCGTACATTTCTATGTGAAGCTAGATGTATTCTAAGCATGGGGAGGTGGGGTGTGGGGAGAAAAGGGGCGTGGAACAATGGGACAGGACAAGGTATGTGTTGCAGCCTGACCTGCTCGCTATCAAACTGTCATAAGCTTTAGGGGAGTATATCAAGTTTGGAGGATATAGTATATAAAATGCAGGGTGCTTCCAACAAGGAAAACATGGAACATGTATATACTGGGACCTTACTTGGATTTTGCAAACCATTTAAATGCGAAGCTGACCTATATTCCTGAACCAGGTGTCATATTTAAAAACCCTGCATGAAGACATGTACTTTAGCTGAAGAGGCTATGAAGTGTGGGAGTATTTGATTAGTGGGAGATAAAAAGCCAAATGTTCAAACTACCCAAATGTCTCTGTGCCAGCTCATCTCTGTTGTTGACTGTGTGTCACAAGCTCAGCAGAGGAATAACCCAAGGGACCTGTAAGCCACTACTTATGAGTTCCTTAAAAACTCATCAGCTGATGGCTCCTGCTGTAAATAATCTGACATCCACTGATCTACAGGAGAATGAGATGATTTAAAAAAGAAAGTTCATAAACTCCATAAAGGTTTGTTTGTATCTCCATGTCCTTGAATGCTCTTAGAAATCTGGTGCTTAGCTAGCTTTCTTTTCATGAGATTTTCAGTGAAATAGCTCATTCTTTAAGTAAGCATATTTAAGTGACATATCTGCTATATTAGTGAATTCAGAAGAAGGTGATGCCTTTGAGGTTATAACTTTTGGTGGGGGATAAATTCATATTACTTATTAGAGTCTAGCAGAAACTTTCCTTAAACTTTATTAACAATTGTTCTGTAGTGGTGAGTTGCTGAGCAAGAAGAAAGTGCTTGTTATACCTTGGAGAGATGAATGCGCCAAGATTTAAAGATAATCCCAAATATTTTTATAAAAGCAATGGAAAGACAATAGCCTGAAGAAATATGCTGCACAATTTTATGTATGAGTGAATCTATGTGTATAAGTATTGTACTTTACGAAGGCAACTACTAAATTTTTTCTAGTATATTTGACTTATTTTTTCCTTAATAGTATGAATATTGTTTAATGGCATAAACTCCCCAGCAGAAATTTATTATGGTATCACCCTCCAACAGAACCTGTAGCAACAACAAACATGGGGGCCATCTCAGTTATAATCTATGCTGCTGTCACTCTGCTTCTTTAATACAAAGCATTAATACAAACCTTTCTGAAGGCTGGCAGGAACAGAATGGTAATCCAAGAAGCATCTGTGCTGCCGCTGTAGCTTCTCCCTGTTTCTACAAATCTGTTCTACACATCCTGTTCATATAGCTTTCCTGAACCAACTTGCATTTTCTTCCTTTGAGCTGACAAGGACCATGGGAAGAAGGAAGGCTGTGAAGACTTCTCTTCATGGCCTTTGCAATTACACTTCTTCCTCCTGTTTTGGGGGTCTGGAAAATCCCTTAATCCTGCTAAATCCCATTCATTCTTCTTTACTTTCACTAGGTCTTTTTCCTTGGTTTTATAGAGAGTCAAACTGTATCAAAGACAGTAATTTTAGAAAATTGAATGCTTTGACTGTAAGACTTTATCTTCTAACTGTTTTGAACATGATTTAAACACATTTGAGGTTTTCTTGCGATTCATGAATCTAAGCCACTCATTAAATGGCTTCTGTCTAAAATATCCCTTAAAATACACCTGTAGCTCAATAATAAAGACTTCAAACAGTGCAAAATCTACAACATAACTTTGGTAAATTGTGCCAGTGATGCACTATTCTCTCAGTTAAAATATTACGCTCATTACAATTGAAATTTTCTGTTATTATTTTGACTGTTGCAGTCTGTTATTAAGTGGGCTGTGAGCTTTTATGCACTTTATTTCTTGATCTGTTTTACTGCTCATGGTTAATATTTCATTTTGCAAGGGTTCTAAAAGTCTCAGATTCACACTTTTAGCTCTTATTTTTATCTTGACAAAAACTGAAATGAAATTATTCAAAATAATTCTACCTCTCTAAATGAGTCAGCTATTATAGAAAATGTATTTTTGATGGAGATCTGGAGGTGAAAATGTGGCAGACAAGAAGCATAAAACAAATGAAAAAGTAATAAAGTATAAAATAAAGTATAACAAGAGATAAAACCCCCATATGTTTCTATGGGAACAGTGGATGACTCGTTAGAGGAAGAATACAGGATGCAAATAATGACCAAATAAGGTCTCAAAGAAAACACTTGAGAAGCACAAGCAAAATGAGAAAAAAAGCTTCATTAACAAAAGCCTAAATAAAGACCTATTACTGCTAAAGCATGCATGCCTGGATTTGTATTCGTTTTCATACACCTTTCTATTTATATTTTAAAAGTTATAGGAAAAAGGGTTGGAGTTTTGGAAGCTTTTTGTTGATAATTTTTACTGGCATATAGGGGTCATATAAATTACTGTCAGTGACTTTTCGCTGTATACTTTTAATATAGATTAGCTTAAATTTGCTATGCTTTCCTGTTATATCCATTTCCTGATACATTCTGCTCAAATAGTATACTGACAAAAATGCTCCCATATGTAGCATATTGTAAGAGGCTAAGTATATTCATGTGAAGAATGCAAGAACTCATAGGTGCAAATACTTATGCAAACATTGTTGAAAGCATTTACTCATTTACCAATACTGTTATTCTCATAATACAGAAGGAACAAAGGCACTAAAGCACAGAGAATAAAATTTCGCAAGGCTAGCCAAGAACAGAAAGAAGAGCTGGATTCTCACTGCAGCAGGTTTTGTTTCATAGGGTCTTCATCAAGAGTATTAATTAGGACTTTGAATTGTTCATCTTGAGAACAAAGAGACATTTATGTATATCTATCCTAGCCTTTTTTTTTTTCTTTTTGACTGTTAATTATAATTCCAAGGAGAAATTTCTGCTGTATCCACCTGATGAAGATAAGATGAGAGAGTTGGGGCAGCTCAGCCTGGAGAAGAGGGGGCTGCTCAGCCTGAAGAAGAGAAGGCTGAGTGGAGACCTCATAGCAGCCTTCCAGTATCTGAATGAGGCCTATAGGGATGCCGGGGAGGGACTCTTCATTAGGGACTGAAGTGAGAGGACAAGGTGTAATGGGTTCAAACTTAAACAGGGGAAGTTTAGATTGGATATGAGGAAGAAGTTCTTTACTGTAAGGGTGGTGAGGCACTGGAATGGGCTGCCCAGGGAAGCTGTGAATGCTCCATCACTGATGGTGTTCAAGGCCAGGTTGGACATAGCCTTGGGTGGCATGGTTTAGTGTGAGGTGTCCCTGGGCATGGCAGGGGGTTTGGAGCTAGATAATGTTAAGGTCCTTTCCAACCCTAACTATTCTATGATTCTACGATTCTATGTTTGTTTCTTGTTATTTGGAGTAATAAAGCAAGGTACTTAGCTATTCAGTTTGCACTGGTAGAAGAAAAAAATAATTGTGTTTTTCATTATATTAAAATGAAAGGAAGAAAATATATCCCAATGAAGACAATCCTAAATGCTCTTATTTCTTGAACAAAGGAACCAAATTTATAGAAGGGTTTTTTTTAATCATCTGTCTTTGTTTTGGTTTTAAATAAAATGTGCTGCTGATGCAGTTACTTGTTGTCATATAGAACATATACACTTTAGGAAAGACTCATGAACCCTGGCTTTCTATAAGGCAGGTACGAAGATGCCTGGGACCAAAGTGTTCAGAAAGCCTGCAGTCTCTTTTCTTTAGCTGGAGTAATTTAGTAGAAAAGTGGAGAGGCTGATATTATGCAGGTCTTTTATTTCTTCATAATTCTCTGAGATGTACGTGCAGACAGCTAACTGAAGCATGTTATTCTGAGTCAGGCTGTTTCCTCTAATCTTTTCTATTTATTATCAGGGCACTCTCAGCACATTAAATGAGGTCCTTCCTCCAGAAGAAGCTTCCAGGTCCACCCAGGCCCTGTGTGCTGATATTATACTTAATCAGTTCTAGTACTAGGATATGGCACTCAATTAGAAAAGCACACAACTTTTTACAGGGTCTGAGGAAAACTGATGTAAGGTTTTGACATGGATTTGTTCCTTCATTTGGTTAGGCTGAGATGTGTGAACGGAAACCTATCTGCTGTAGCTTGTTGCAGTATTTGACATTCACAGCAAGCATCTGAATGACATGAAATTAGCAGAACAGAAATGTTTTAAGCCCAAGAAGCTGAACGTAAGGTTTAGAGCAAACTTGGTTGCCTTCTTTTTTTCTCCCCTTCCCCTTCCTGCAAATATTGCTTCAATTGCCTGGTTACAATCCAAGCCAGAGAATCATAAATTTGTTAAATAATTGAGGTTTTTGCCAGGTAAATGAAAGTAAGAGCTACTCGGCTTTAGTGATGTTTCCTGGTTTTTGTTATGTTTTCCTGTGGCAATATTATTGCATCCTAGGACTCTGGGTCTATGATCTGAGCTCGAGAACTGCATCTGCGTCAACCAGAATAGGCATGTTGCAAAACAGTTCCTCTGCTTAGGAAGTTGTACTTAAGATGCTAATTCTGTTATTCTTGTAATCAGGGGCCAAATGACAGTTAACCCACAGAAATAATCTGAGATGTTAAATAAGTCAAAATTTGTTTGTCCAATGATGTTGACAGGTTTAAATTGCCACATTTCATTAGGATGCTTTTGGTTTGCTGAAGAGCTTCTGGGTAGAAAGCTGGGAAGCCTTCCAAAGTTTTGATTTCCAGATTCAACTCTGAGAACCTGAAAATGGGATTGCTGTATTTCTTGGTAGTTCATGGGGAACAGAAATTGGTTTTGGAAAGGTTCAAATGAAGACAGTATCTGCATTGTATTTAAAGGTTGATTTCAGTTTTCCTGGGCTAATACTAAGCTTTGGTAAGCAGAAAAAGTCTTCAGGTGCTCTGAGTTCAGCAAGCATTCATAACACAACCAAACAGGTAAGTGGGGTCCTAGGCAGTCTTACATGACTTCTTCAGAAGCCATACTCTTTCAGTTTCACTGCTCTCAACAGATGTGATAGCCAGATTAATGCTAATTCAAGTATCCTGCACATGCAGTGATTGCTTTTCATAATTCCAGCATACACAAAACAAAGTGATGCTTTAGTTTCGTCCTACCTGCTCATTTGTGGGAGCAGTTTGAGAGCAAGTGTTGATGGCTTCAGATAGTAGCACAACAGTGATTCAGCAAGTTAAAACATAACGGTGGAAAACCCTGGCAATTTGCTGATTTACTGGCTAACTCCAATGTAAT
Source organism: Psilopsiagon aurifrons (assembly GCA_025447955.1). Lineage (NCBI taxonomy): Eukaryota > Metazoa > Chordata > Aves > Psittaciformes > Psittacidae > Psilopsiagon > Psilopsiagon aurifrons. The sequence continues at coordinate 16,578 of JAOEHY010017851.1, read as the reverse complement.
CTCAATACTAGATAACCCCCTGCAGCATGCTGATTCTAACATATTGTGCTGTGGCTGTCTTACCATCCACAACTGTTTGTTCTTTCTGTTTGGAGACAATAACTGCCCACTGCAGCTGCTGTATAAGTCAAGTTCTACAATGTGAATGAGCCAATCTAGAAACTCCTTGCACCAAAGGGAGCAGTCGTCCTTTTCTCACTTACAGGCACAGTTTTCTTTTCTCCTTTGAACCACCTACACTAGTAGGCATCCATTCCTGTTTTAATTTTGTTAGCCTTCCATTAGCTAAGCAACTTGAACTATCTTATTTTGAGGTCAGATGAGTGCCAAAGTCAGCAGCAGGGAGGAGGTAGGAGCAGGCATCTAGGAAGAGAGAACATAGAAGAAAGCGACAGCCAGTTTTACTGGAAGTGAGCCATTAGTTTGGTTCAGCTTTATCACAAACTCTCACCCTTAGAGATGTAAACATAAAAGCTGAAAGTCTCTGGTTAGGCTGCTGGTGAAGGACTTTGTGCTGAAGCAGCTGACAGGCCCACATTATCTCTTCTGACTCTGCTGTTGACCTCTGTCAGAAGGGCAGAGTCGCCAGCTGGGGCCTGTCGCAAAATTTGTCATCACTTGCCAGTCAGTGTCCTTACTCTATGTTCCACCTTGCTGAGCTGGGGACTAACTATGTTGCATGCATTTGCCCTTACTGTTGCACTTATTTGGCAGAAACCTGCAGGATCTCAAAGTTCCTCCTGTATGAGGAAAAGTTGAACAGAATGTCTGTTGCCATTATCATTTAGTTTACTTTTTGGAAAGCAAGACCAAGGTATTATTTATTTTCTATTCCCAAGAAAAAAGAGTCACAGAGAAGGAAAATTCTGATTCATTTTACTTTTATTCAACCTCTGTGTAAAATGGAACCAGAGATCTAGTTCTAGCTCACTGACCTGTAATTTTCTACCTAATTTTTTTGTCTACAGTCTATACAACACTTTTGAGTTTCAAGGGCAAAATAGTATGTTAGCATATGAAACTTGAATTCTTAATGATTCAAGCAAGGTTTGATCTCAGAGTAACTTGACAATATTAACTTCTATTAATGGTTGCCATGAAAGCTAACCTTCAGTCAGTTAGAACCTTATTAAAATTAGACTGAAAACCCAGTCATGCAGCATTCATTTTCTGGTTTTATATGGTCTGGTTTTCTTTAACTTATCTATGCCTTTATATAGATATATTAAATAGCAATAGAAAAGTAAAACAGTTCATCCAAATTTTGACCAGTAAGCCTTTTGTAGCAATGATGAGAAAAGATGACAAAAATACAGATCTACGAACAGCTGAATCTCATTAGTATTGTAGATTACGAATACTAGGTGTGGGGGGGCTATTCATCATCTCTCTGAGCTGCTGAAACACAGCAGTTTGGGGGCCAGGGTCTGTTGTTTCACATGCTTTGGGCTTTTCAGAACTGTGTAGGGTGAGCCAAGGAGCCCGGGATGGCTGGGGGCTGTGAAGTGCTCCAACTAGCCCCATATGGCCAATGTGAAAGTCTAATGGAGAGTGGAGACTAACAGTAGACTTTAGTGGCCTGAATCAAGTCACACCACCCTTGAGTGCTGCTGTACCAGATACGCTAGAACTTCAGTATGAACTGGAGTCAAAGGCAGCCAAGTGGTATGCCACGGTTGATATTGCCAATGCATTTTTCTCAGTTCCTTTGGCAGCAGAGCACAGGCCCCAGTTCGCTTTTACTTGGAGGGGCATCCAGTACACTTGGAACCGACTGTTCGTTTTGGAACTGCCCTTACCATAGAAAGAGAAAAGAGAGCAGTATTTTCATTCTCCCTTCCACTATCTAGGACAGAAGAGAATTGGAGGGTGAAAATCCATGGGGGTATTGTTAGTATGATATGCCACAGTCATTTTAGCTCATCATATAAAAGTAGCTTAGAGAGATGAAAGTGCTTAGAGATTTTTTGCAAAGAAATCATCTGTATCTCATGTAATTTTTTGTCCCAGGAGGGCTCCCCCTGCCAATGAACTCAATAGTTCCACTGGGAGAAAAAAAATTTATCAAGGCCAAATAAGTTCATTATCTGAGATTATTTGAATAATTGTTTATCCACATTTTACAGATTCTGTTTCATGAGTTATTACTAAATTCCTCTGCCTTTTGGAGGTTTTGGTTGTGTTTTTTTTTTACGTTCTTGCATATTAAAGTGCATGAGGTATTGCTGGTGAGGACTAGACTGTGTCCCTACAGACCAAAGGCAGTTGTTAAGAGTCATTTGTGATGATGGGTTAGCAGAAGCCCAGGAGACACAGTGTTCTCTTCCTTGTCTGTGGGGAAGAGTTTATTTTGAAACAATGGAAAGTTACCCAAAGCAGAACAAAGAAGTCCATGATCCACTGGGTGTTATATACTAGTGGAAGCCTCATCAAAAAAAGAGAAGGTAAAAGAAGCAAATAAGAATTTTTAAGAGCAAACACTGTTTAGAAAACGGGGAGCTTAAGCCAAGATCATAAATAGCCTGGCCTAACTGAACAGCCAAAGTCAGAAAACAATTAGACATGATAGAAAGGTTCCACAAGTAAGGAAAGAAAACACAAATTTCAAAAGGCATTTTAACAACTTGAGGTGGCTCCTGATGCAGGCTGGTGACTGCTCAGAAGGGTAGGAAATTGAGATAGAAAAATTAATACAGAAATTATTTTTATTTCTCATCCCACTAATTCTTATCTTCTTATCTAAGCAATAAGCAGTCGTGGGGTTTTGGATTGTTCTGTTCTGTTTTCTTAAGGATATGTTTAAGACTTTGAGAGGATATTTAGCCATTCTCACACAGGACCCCCTCCACACATTTAGCACTGAAATATCATTACCTCCTGCTTTTAACAAGGGGGTGGACCTGCACTGTCCTAGCAAACTAGAGGCTAGCAACACATTAAACTGAGACCCCAAGTAGTGCTATGGAAACAGCAAGATCCCAATTATATATTGCAACTTAAGCCTATTACTCCCTGTTCTGTTCCAAAATATCACCAACTTTTTCCTCTACAGCCGTTTCTGTTGCCTTATATGCATGCACACTTTATTTCTTATAAGTTAAAAGGAAAATCGCCTACCCTTTACCCGCAGAAAAAATTAGGAGAAATACAATTCTTACACTTTTTTAAAGGTTCTGTGTGTCTGAAAAGACACTCAGGGATGCAACATGAAAGTATAAGATTTTAATTCAGGAAGGTTTTTGGAGAAAAGTTGATAACTGCATGTGGTAAAGGCACTGTGGCCACCAGTTCTATGAAAAGAAGTAAGTTTGTCCTTATGAATAGACCTTAATATTTCTAATTCTTCTTATGTTATTATCCATCTGTACATCAGCGTGTTTCTTGAGATACTGCTCACCACAGTGCTGAACTTTTTAAAAACTACTTCACAATAGCAAAAGAGAAAGAAAATGATCCGTAAGGAGTATTTTTGACTTATATAACTTACATTTCACTTGCAAACTTTCTGGAGATATTATCATTCACCCTTTAGTCTTGTCACTGGTGTGTTTACCACAAATGACAGCATCAACATTCATATTCCAGATAGGCAGACCAAATACCCTCCAGTGGTGGAAAAGGCCTTATTTTTATAACTGCTGCTGTGAGGGACACAGTCTGCCAGAACACTTGAAAGAAAAGTGATAGGTGATAACAGGAGAAGAAAGGAGGAGCGTGTCAGTTACGGGTTTTTTTTCTCATGTTGTTCCTTTCCTGCTGATTTTGTGTCTGAACAATTTTAACTTATTTCTCTTTAATGTTTGTATGGTTTTTAAGAACTGCTAAGAATAATTTTCTCTGTAGCTGGTGGTGACTTTTTATGGTGTCTTATTTCAGATGAGTTGAGGACCATGAACATTTCTGCTTGCAGTTTCTTTTATGCCTGGCTTAACTTAATTAGGATCATATTATACAAAAATCAATTGATCTTTCTAAGGGAGGTCTTTGAAAGTCCTACATGAACAAGGGTCTTAGGCTCAGGCACAGATGTTATGCATAAAACTAGTATTCATATCTTTTTCTTACCTTAAGCAGAAGTTTTGTGATTTTATTATTTGTGTCAAAGTTGAAGGGGAGGTGTAGATGCAATTCTGCAAAGGGAGTCTTGTGGGTCAATGCATCTGTCGGTTTCGAAAGACAAAAAAGTCTTTTGGTGCAGGTACAAGAATTCATGACTTATTTGGATTTGGAGTGCAGGGGTAATTGTGCAGGACTGGTGTGGTTTTACACATCATAGTAGATGTGGCAGGGAGAGTTTAATGGAATAGTTTGTTCAGTGGCAGCTCTAGTGATTTTTAGCTGGTGAAGATTTTAAGAATAATTTTTAGTAGGTTTTGTGTGTTTACCTGCACACTTGTATGTATAGATGTGTAATGGGGAAAAATTAAAGAGTACGGTATCATAGAAAACAGGAATGGTGTAGATTTGTTATTTTTATTGGAATAAGATAATGCCAACAAGACTAAAGCATTTAGCTACTATACCCCGAAAATATCAAAAAATGTTAATGATTTTGTAAAGGACCTTGTAACTTTGTCCTGTGCCTCTGCTCTGCTCAGCCCCATCTGCTGCACGCTCATTTCTATGAGCCTGAGTAGTCAGAGAAATTATCACTGAGGGCTACTATAGTAAGACATTTTTATGTACTTTGAAAATGCAAGCTGTAAATGAAGGGGCTGACCAAGACCAACCACCAAAAAAAGCACTTTTTGGTTGGCTATTGCACCAGTTGGATATGACAACACGTAGGAGTTAAATGAAAGTAATCATGATCATTAGCCTTCAATAGCATTTTCATGGAAACTCCATCCCTGGAGGTGTTCAAGGCCAGGTTGGACAAAGCCTTGGGTGACATGGTTTAGTGTGAGGTGTCCCTGCCCATGGCAGGAGGGTTAGAACTAGATGATCTTAAGGGCCTTTCCAACCCTAACTATTCTATGATTCTATGATTCTATAAAACTGGCATATAGGACAAAATTACAATGTCCCTTTCAAGATCATGTTTATTTTTTTTCTTTTTCCACCTTATAACAATTAAACATTTTGACCCTATCAATATTACCTTGGAAATGAATAAGCTATACAGGTTTTGTTTTGTATGATTTGTTCTCTTAGACCTCTATGGCACTGTGCTGTTACTGGATGTCACTATTAAGACATAACCTCAAAGGATGAGGCCTATTAAACTCTCTTGAGACTGAGCCCCACTATCTTCAGGTAAGAGTTCTGCCTGATTATATGCGGCTGCAATATCTGCTCTTCTCTGATTCATAGGCTTCATTAGCAAGGACTTAACCATCCCAGTCCTGAGAGGAAATGCTTCAGTAGGATGCATGATTGAAGAAAAGAACCTGAAAGGTGAGAACAGTTTTAGGGGTAGCAAACTTATTTTTAAACTCGGGCTTTGAGCAATTATTATTGCCCAAGAACAGCTGGAAAATGTAAAACTGTTATGATGAAATTTAAGAGTAGTTTTGCTTTGTAACTTTCCTAAATTAAATCAAAGAAAAGAAAGAACCTGAGCTTTTTTCTCCTTGATCTAATGAAATAAATCTCAATTTTGTTCATCAAAGCTATGCAGCTGTGCTCTCTATATCTGGTCTATTCCACTACTTTGCAATCTCATTCTATTCTCAGCTACTGAAAGGTGGCTACTGAAGCATGTTGGTACCATCTGTGCTATCAGAAAATAAACTCTTTGTTAATAAAAGTAATTTTTATTTTGCAGACAATGGAAGTATTATTTTTCCATTCCACATATAAATTTCTCTTAGAATTCCCCTTACCTCAAAAATATCTAGAAAAGAGGTTCCCTATTTCAGACGCATCATGGTTAAGAGTTTTTTTTGCCCGTTTTGTAACTGCCTCTGACTTGATGTATGAATTTTTTATAAGTCTGTTTTGTAATATATTTGGTATTTAGCAAATTTGGAAAAAGTTGGATTAATAGAACCTTGAGACACAGCACTGCATTATTTAGTCTTTGCAAATGAGTAGTGTTGTAGCTGTACAGAAATTATTATTCCATGAATTACAGCACCCTGAGCCCAGCAATATGATAGAAGCAGTGAGTGTGAAATGATAATTTTGTGTGGATTCTGCTGTGGAACAGGAGTTTAAGAAAGTTTTCTGAAGTTCAGATATCTTAGATATTGACACATTAAATTATCTATATGTGTAATCTAGGAAAGATCGCAGTCTTTTAGTAAATCTCTCTGTAGTAGTTTGAAAGAATGTACTTTAAACTATGAATGGAATTAAACAACCAACTCTGGAAGTTTTCTATGAACTACCCAAGTTGAGCAAATAATTCAGCTACCTCAGTCTTCCTGGTATTAGATAAATTTGCTTGAAAGATTGATTTCAAGCAATTTGATCTTATCAGCTAGATGCTAAGTTCTGTCACATATTTCTTTAAAAGTTTCTAGCAAAATTTCATTGCATTGTGAAACTGCATTTCACAATGCAATTGCTCAAAACAGTAAATAATTGTGTTATAGTGGTTATTTTAAGCATCATTTCTTTCTTTAAATTATCAAAGCACTTATTTCACGTAGGCACTTCACTCTTCATAAACAGTATAACCTTTTATTTGTTTCCAGTAGAATCAGAAGACTCATTGAAATAAAAATCACAGTTGCAACTTCATTGTTGGAGAGGCAGAATGATGAACAGGTGGCAGAAATAAACAAGTTCTTGGTAGAAGCCTCTTTGTGCGTTTGGGAAGATTATGTTAACATGAATCCCAATTTTTTTTTTTGTCTCCTCTTGTTTTAAGCTCTGGTTTTTGTTCCTTGTCATAGGATTTGAATTCAGAACAGTCTCATATTCAGTTTGAAAGATGCAGTTCAGCAGATTGTATATAAATATTCAGAAATTATTTGGAAAGTAAGTGCATTCTCAAATGGTAGTGTTACTATAGTTACTGATAATCCCTACACTTAAGTGATAATATGAAGAATCATCCAGACAGTAAGGAGAATTCTCTTCGGGTTGTTATAATTATCACATAAGTAGTTTTAAGTGAAACAATACTTACTTTATGTTTATTAATTGAATTGAGGTTTTATTTCCAGATTTCCAGTGGTCTCCAGATTATCCTTTTTTTTTTTCTTCACAAGAGTTCATTTACAACACTTTTCAAAACAGAGTTCCTTTTCAGTACAATACAGGTGAAAGGAAAATTAAAGGTTCTCAATTCTATTTTTCTAAAACTCAGTAAATTCCATGTTCTAAAACATTAATATAGCCTCTATCTTGTCTCAGCCATAAGAAACCAATTATCGCTATATTTTACTATAATACCATTGCAAAACTAAGTCCTGTTATCTAGCAGAAATCTTTCTGCTTTAGTATAAAAAATACTATCCACACACATGTAGCGAAAGTAAGAGATAAAGTGGTAGAAAAAAACTGGAATCACAAGTGAGGTAAATTACAAAATCAGAATTTCAGGGTAAAGAATTTTAATTTTGTACATTCCCAAATGTATTTCTTTTTCTGACTTACAGTAGTGAAGTAGATTTAGTCTAGTTTTGCACTTAGGTAATTTAAGCAGCTTTGAATGTCATATATATTCATTCAGTAAGCAAACCTAAATGTATTTGACCATATCCATGCAAATATTTTCTACTATATTTTTTAAGAGCATACCATATTTCTGAGATGTAAAACTTCTTCTCCGAGAGCTCTACAATACATGAACACTTAACTGTTGCTTTTGCAAAATCTTATTTACTCCAGAATTATTTCGTTTTGATACATTGAACATTTATTCAGTGTGTTGTAATGGGAGCATAAAAGTCAGAGTCAAGCCTTCTAGGAGGTAAAGGGAAGTGTTGCAATGCTGAGTCTAAGTTTCATGTCTGTTTACCACTTGCTTCAGCGGGGCTGGATGAATGTATCTTTGCATTAGTTCAGAGAAGTTCTTCAGTTTCTGTGGCTTGTTTGCTGGGCTGAGACTTTCTGACAGATCCAATCCTGTACAGGATAGTGGAAGTTCATCTATATTCAACTATGCTTTTTGCTATGATCCTACATCATAAATCAATACATCTCAGCCATAAAAAAAAAAAAAAAAAAATGTGATTAATTTAGAAATGTGAAATGATTGAAGTAGAACTTCTTGGGAAGATCTTATTTCAAAATTTGCAATCTTTCAAAATTCTGTAACCTTTCATATTTATTCAGCTTTCAGTCTCCAAGTCTGCTAGGAAAGAAATGAATTTTCATTTTTGCATCATTCCTGAGTTCATGCTACAGATGAAAGTAAATTAACTTACCACCTTTTCATGCAAATAAGTGATGAAAAAGAATGAAATATCCTACTTGCAGTGACAAATTTGGAACAATATGAAATCCTCATTTACTAAAGTCTCCTATGAGGAACAGTGAATGTCTTTCATGAAGCCTAAACCCATCATCCCTTGGTATTCAACCTTTAGTTTCTGTCTCTGCAACTTTCTTGGCAGAGAAAGAACCTGCTTGAATGGGTACCATAAAGACATGACTGTCATGGTTTAAGCTCAGTTAGCTACACAGCCCCTCTCTCCCTCCCCCCTTTCCTCCCCTCCGCTCCCGGAGGGAAGGTGAGGAGAATCAAAAGAATGTAACTCCCATGGGCTGAGATAAGAACAGTCCAGTAACTAAGGTATAACACAAACTACTACTGCTACCACAATAATAATGATGATAAGGAAAATAACAAGGGAACAGAATACAACCGCTCACCACCCACTGACTGATACCCAGCCTGATCTGAGCAGTGATCTAGCCCTTCCAGGTAACTGCCCCCAGTTTATATAGTGGGCATGATGTACTGTGATGTAGAATATCTCTTTGGTTAGCTTGGGCCAGTTGTCCTGTCTCTGCTTTCTCCCAGCTTCCTCTCCTCCCTGACAGAGCATGAGACTCAGAAAGTCCTTGGTCAGAGTAAACATTAAGGACCAGCAACTAAAAGCACTGGTGTTATCAGCGCTGCTCCCAGGCCGAAAGTCAAAAATACTGCGCTGCACCAGCTACTAAGAAGGAGAAAAAATGACTGCTACTGCTGAACCCAGGACAATAACAATATTAATATCGTACTGTATCATGTTTTATTTGCTGTTTTTGAAGACAGTAGCACAAATGAGAAAATGAGACAAAAAGCATGCTCTTCCGTTAGACGCCTAATCAATATTTTTGCATCTGTGAGACAGTGAAAACAAATGAATAATATTTTTCACATAATCAGTTTTATTTTAATTAAGCTGGAATCAGTTGAACGGTTTTGCCTCTCTGAAATTTGCTGCTGCTGCTATCAGTGATGCAAATTTTACATATTTTACTCTTCTGATTCATTTTTACTTGGGCAACACTACATTAAATTCAGCAGATGTCTAAGTGAGGAAAAATTGACAATACATATGGTAAAATTTCAGGATTTAGTCCAGCAGGGCTATGACACAGGTATTGAAGCACTCCATGTAATAACAAGCATGTTGACATTTATGGACGTTTTTATCCCAAGGCACTTAGAAACAAATCTGTCCAATGCATCTTCAGACCTGTCTGTATCTTTAGTGGGCTGATCCAATTTCTCTCTCAATTTTTTTCCTCTTCAGGTAAGGAATGTGACTTAGATGTCTGATATGAAGTCCTCGTTCAAATGAATCTAGATCTTAGAATTCTGAGATTCCAGCCAAGAAGTCCTTTTTAATGTTATTCCTATTCTAACAATGACAGTTACAGGCCACCTAGGTCACATTAGGTTTAGGCAAGGAGCAGTTGTTATGGAAAATAATAATAACATAGCACTTAAATTGTCTGTAAGATTTATCTTGCAGATTTCCCTGTGTTTTCATCCACTCCATGGATATAGAATTTTCCCCAGAGTTCGGAAAAAAAGAAACACAAATTCTGAGATTCAGAGAACAAAATGCAGCCAACTGGCTGCCTTGATACTCTGTTCAGCAACATTTTGTTAGAATAGTCAGAAAATACTTGAACAGTGCTACTGTTTGTGTAGAGCAAACTTATGATAGGTTTAAAAGTAAGTTAAAATCTGTATATTCATTGTGACCAGTCCATGTTTTGTCTGTGCCTGCTGCCCTTTTGCATTATTTATCCATCTGCATTCATGATATTTTTTTGGCAAAAATTTTCATAAGCCATAATATCCAAATCTTAAATCAGAAAAATGTGGGATATAATTAACACATTTATTTCTCCAGGGAATAGAATTAGTACCGCACAACTTTGTCTGATCACAAATCCATAGCTGCCAAGCATGATTTTTTTTTTTGTACTCTGTTCATTACAAGTGTTAAAAATAATTGAATACAATACTTTAAGTGATTAAATTGATAGTAAATAGTTCAACTAGAACATAAAATGTTTTCCAGTTGACTTTTTCTTCTGAATCAACAAGTTTTTATCAATAATTTGGAAGGAAAGTTGGAGCCTTAAATGTCCTAGAGATCCATTGAGCTTGTTCATGCATAGAACAGGATAGAGATCTGATGAACTTTCAGTGAAGAACATGAGGAGTTATGAAACAGAAATTGAAGGACCTTGTTTATTAACATAGCTGTTTGATATTGATTTGATCTAGCACAATTGTGTCATGACACTACTTGCTATCCATAAATGTTTCTTTAGGGGTTAGGTTTTTGTTTGGGTTTATTTTGTTGGGTTTTTTTTTCCATACAGAAAGAGTCAAATGAAAGTTAATAGGAAAATAATTTTATACTCTACTTTTCTGCTTGTCCTGTAGCACAGGATTATTTTGCATAAATGGTTCTCTGGCTTATAAATGTTCTTTACTGTTGCTTGGGATATTGCAGTAATAGCAGTTTAAAGTGTGTGTATATATGTACATATATATATATAAAAATGTATGCAATTATCAGGGCCACCTCCATGTACCACTTCTATGATGCTTGTTTTTCAAAGCTGAATAACACTTCACATGGAATATTTGTAATCTATATATGAACAGCAACAGTAGAGGTAGCTTTGTCAAAATACTCCCTATATGGTAATATTTTGTTTGTTTGTTTTCTACTGTAAATAATATCTTTACAGAAGGCAAGTATATTGTCAAGAACAGTTACATTTTTCAGGTTCACCCATTTTCTGAATCTCACAGTTATTTTTTCTGCTACTTGTTGATATCATTTGAATCTGTGAGACTTGATGCCCACCCTTTCCCAGATTACATACATAGACTTTTTCTTTGCTTTCTACATTATATGTTCTTTCAAGTTCTTCTATGACTTTTTTAATGCTTCTTATTGTTTTCTAATTATTTTCTTTAGTTTAGGGATGAAATTAATTATAGAGTTGCAGAAATATCAGTGCTATGTTTTCATAGTTTTACCTTGGGGGAATGGAGTTCTAATTTGGAACGGTTAGATTTATTTGAGTATTTGAGTATTAGGTTTTTTTAGACCATCAGAATGCTTAAGACTGATAGTTTTCAAAAATAGAGGTACGAAAAGAGCTTCATACATTCTACTCTTGTTTTCTGTGCTTTCCTATTCTTGTTTCAAAATTACGAGTAAAGTACATAGATTAATGACTAGTGACAATGCTTCTTTATTCAATAATTACATTATTCCAATGTAAACAAGATAGCCTTTAGATATGTGATGGATGTGGATCTACAGGCATGCAGAAACACTGGGTTCTTATGAAGGTGAACAAGAATGCTCTAAAGTATTCTTGTATTAATCTTAAAAAATGCATACCATTGCTTTTATTTAAACAGTATTTTTCTTTTAATTCATACAAAACTATTAAGAGTAAGCATTTCTTAGAATCTAGGCAGAAACTAAATGCAATAGTCCTTGCAAACAATGCTGCATTTTTGTAGGATTTTCATTTTCATCTGCAGCAATACTATTGGTTAACTTCATCTGAGTAGCAAATAAACTATCCATGTGTAATGGTCTGTCATTTCGGACTCTCAGAGGACAAACGCTGTACTCAAGCTTTGAAAAATCTTATGGTTAGAAACAACATGATTTAAGCCATTTTTTCTCATATTACAGCTGCTTCTCTGTTATGAGAAACAGAATGACTGTGTGGTGACTGTTCTCAGCAGTAGAACACAAGAGCAGAGCAAATCCAGGCTTAAAAGCTTAAAAAGTATAAGCCATGCATGTATTTCTAAATTTAAGCACACAGTATGAAGACACTACCAATCAAAAATGCTGTGGTGAAATAGTGCTGGTTTTAGCCTGTATACGGTGACAAGTGATTTTGCCTTTTGGCTTATCTTGAATAAGCTTACTTCCAAAGGAGACATGAATGTTCCAAGAATATAATTGACTGGAAGGAGGACTATGGAATTTCAGACAGCCAATTAAATGTTTAAGGAAAATAAATCAGAGACACAAGCTAATATTTTCAGTTGCAAACTAAAAATTTTGTGGCTTTTTCTTATCAGCAACATATCTCTCAACCTCCTATTTAACAAATCCATTGAATATTTATCTGAAAATCTGACACTTTACAGATGTTCGCTTTTTTTAGCATGTCAAATTTCTCTGAAGCAGTGTTGCACTTTACATGAGCTCCTGCTAAGGGAATCAGGAGTGTGCCATTAGGCAGTTGAACACCTGAGCAACTTGTGAAGTACTTATAAGATTTTTCTCGGTGTAAGCTGACTTAATAACTGATCTGAAGTAGAACTAATCTCTAGTAGAACTGTCATAAAGTCCAGGTAGTATTTTTAACTCTATGGACCTGCTCCAATGGACCTTGAATGCATTGCATTTTCCAACAGATTTTGTACCTGAATCTTTTTCGCACACATAATACTGTAAATAAGATCTATATAGTGAGAAATTTCTCCTGGTTTATATAGCCTCCCTTAAAAGGTGTTTATCATTATGTTCATTACACAGTAGACGAAGGTGGAAAACAGACAGGTTAATCAACTAGTGGCACTCCACAAACAGAATTATGGACTCGCAGGGTGCAATAAAAATTGGGTTTTATTTTCACTCTGATCACATGCTCAGGCTTGAATACTGCACTCTGGAGTGGCAGAATAATATTATTACTATCTGGAAGGGAATGCTATTAATGTGAAGGAAAGCAGCAGTGCTTTATGGTTATCTATACATAGATATTTAACATCTATATTTTATCTTCATCTGGTTATTTAAAGGGCTGTGATTATCATTCTGTTTGTAAAGTTATAATGGCTACATGAACCATTAAAAGTAAGTTATTAGCAGTTTTTGTCAGTGCTTTAAGTAAGGATGACCTTCAAGAAGTTGCTCTAGATTTAGACAAATTGAGAATGTGCAGCCCAGTATCCTTTTTTTTAGCAGTCAACAGTGAATGTCCACAGAGGAATCTTCAACAGTGAATGACCATAGAGGAATCTAAATCTAAGAGCAGGTCAAGTATATAGGAGTACTTCTCCAGAACCCACTTACAGATTGCAGCAATTTATGGCTACAGGTTTCTGGTGCTAAAGTCTATCTTTGTGTTTTACAGTATTTATTTGGTATATATATATATGTATAAATATACCCTTATTAAATTTCTGCTATTGCCTTTCTATATAAGAATACTGATTAAGCAAACATGACTATATAACAAAACAGCTTGAATATCTGTTTATTCAATAAGTTTAATTTTTCTGTTAGTGCTCTGTAGGCTAGTGCTGCAGCCTACTGTATTTCTGACTCATTTCTGTCTACAACTGATTTTATTGCCACTGCTTTCTACAGTTAATCAACCTTTTAGTTAATTTCTATTTTACTTTCCTTCTTGGTTGAAATATCTGCTTGAAATGATCCTCTGTACAAATGATTAAATTAACTGTTCCTCTATAATAGCTTTATTAGGTAGAAGTCTTGAAAATTTCTACCATTCTGGCCATTAAAGAAACGTACCAAATCCTAGATTGAAGTTTCATTCCCTTTCAATTTGGATGCGTGAAAATAAATAAATAAATAAAGTTTTCAATTAGAGCAGAAGTTTGGTTTATAAATGTGCTCTGCTAAAGGAAAGATATTAGAGGAAAATTAGGATGGTCTTTATTACTGTAACATTTCTCTAATCTTTTTTTTTTATGTGCAACTGAAAAATGCCTAAGACAATTTTTTTCCATTTAAAAGTCCAATGAGTAAACTGCACTGAAAAGGTTAGCTCCACTTTTCTTTAAAACTTTTACATATAATGAATGTCTTTTTAAAATTGACCATAAAGGTGGTAGGACATAAGTAACAGAGGTTGGAAGAATGCTTGGGCTATTACACGTTGATTGTGTAAATTTGTGTTGGGCTGTCATTGTCTATTTGTAGTCATCTTGATTAAAAATAGAGTAACTGATGAAGTTGGTGTACATGGATAAACAATCCTTTCACATCAAGCCCCTAGTTATGTAATGAACAGGAAGCTTACACTACCAAATGAAAAAAATACCATTCTTCACTATTTCAGTGTTAAAAGATATTTCCCTGCATTTTCCCCTGTATTCAAAAGAAAAAAAAAAGAAAAAAAAAAAGCTTTTTTAAAAGAGAAAAAAGTGAAAATGCTCTCATGAGCAAATAATAATTGTTCTAGATGAAGGTGATTGATTGTTTTGGAACATCTGATACAGGTCTGTAGTCCCAAGGTCAGAAAAATAAAAAACATGCAAAATGGAATCCACCTTTATATTGTCATTATGTTATTTTAGATGATCTATTTTAGGTTAAAAAAAAACCAACAACCAGCAACAGCAAAATAAGCAGGAGGAATATTCCTGCTCTCCCATCCATCTTCTTGTCAGTGCCTTTGCATCACAAAAAAAAGGTGACAACTTAGGTCTCTTGCATAAGAAAGAGGAGGAAATTATATGAATTTGTTCTTTTAATCTTAAGGTCCAAGTGAACCTTGAAAGTTGAAGATTGCAGTTATCTGCTCATTTTGCTTATCTGAAACTGACAGGTTTTGCCCTGCCCAAATTGCCACTCCTTCCTTCGAGAGCAGTCGTTACTGATTTCAGTGTAACAAAGCTTTCTATACTCACCTGTCTTCTACAGAGAGGGAGAGATTAAAAAAAGAGGTTTAGACCATCTCTCAACCAGAGCCGTATTAATTACAACATTTTGAGAAGAAGGAATAAAAGCTGTTTGCTAAATTCATAATATGTCTCAGATATATGTGCATAAAGATTCATCTAAGAATATTTTTTGCCCTTCTCTGATGGAACATTGTGTTCCTTTACTAACTCAAATGTGAACTGCCTCTTTTTAACACAGAATGATAAACCACAGTATGGATATGTGCTCTCTATTTATATCCTTCATGTCATTCATCTGTTGATCAGGATAAAATCTATCACCCATAAAGTCTGTCTGTTCATTTTATCAGATACTCTTGCAACCAAAGAAAAAGACATAAGGAATTGGGTTAGATTTTTCTATTGGTCATTCTCAATATGGTATGATAAGCCAAATACTATTTTCATGAAAGCTCATTTTGATTATGTGAACAGAATAGCAATACTATCTGAACAATCTTTTGCATTTGAGCAACAAAATTAACTGACACATCAGCTGGAAAGACAGTGATAGAAATCCCTTTTCCAAGTGGTGGTTAATGTCCACAATATAGTCATAAATATGCAGTAATGAACTGGAAATATATCCCATCCCCAGTGACTGCACATAGTTATAGTTGTTGCTTAGTAGTAGTCTGAGCAGTAGTCGGAGAGACAATATAAGTGATAGTAAAGTCTAATAACAGCATAAAACCACCAGCAGTTTGGAAAAAGCCTGTTCAGTGACTTGTACACTCACACTTGCAGCCTCATACACTAAATGCAAATTCTCTGCTTATACAGAAGGTGTTCTTGCCATGTTGTTCTCATTAATCTATTTCTATACATTCAATTCTGTCAGTCTTGGGTGATATTTACAGAGCTCTATTAACTTCAGACGTATTTTTTTAACTCATTCAGATAGGAAAGCAACAGAACTGTCATTTTCATGTACTATTGTGGAAATCTTACTTAATGTGTATCTGCGTCTTCAGGCATTTAAATATCTTGATTTAATCAGCTGTGAAATGCTCATTTAAGGCTTAAATTGCCTGTAGTCCAGCTATATACTGCATAGATGTACAAAACTGTAGTGATACCCTTAACTTCTATAGACAAATGATTGCCCTTTAAGCCTTGTAGCAACATATATGAGATTAAGGTATCTGTTTCAGAACAATGAATGGTAAACAGCACGCCAGCTCTTCATGGGCACACAAAACAAGGCACATCTAAATATTTTATGTAAGTTACCCAGAGTTTCTTTGCTGATGTTACAGTAAAATTCAAGGGTCTTGCTTCTACATCTGGTACAGGACTTTCTGATGAAATATTTTTTGCTGGGATTAGTGTATAAAGACCTGAACTTTTCATGAGAAGTTGTCAATTTTGATAAAACTTCTAATAGGACAAGTAAATTTCAGGTAAAGCAGTGTAGTGGTTTAAGCCATAAATCAGCCACGCAGTTTGTTCACTCACTTCCCCCTTTTTCTTCCCTCTGCTCCTGGAGGGAT